>JAHVAK010000587.1:600000-869985 GCA_019845155.1 Luehdorfia chinensis
AAGGAAGTGCCTGGAAAATCTCATCCGAAAATCCGTTTTGCTAAGATTTAAACCCTGGATCAGACATACTCAGCATGCCGATGCCCTGAGCGCTGCGCCAAAAGAGTATCAATAAATAATATTTTTTTCACTACGGCTTCCGGCTTCGCACGGGTATATAGAAATTAGAAAGATAAATTAGTACTTTATTTGGACAAATAGAACAACCACAATTCCTTACACTAATTTTTGTTTGTAGGGACTGTTCTCATCGGCGGCTCTGCAGCTGGTCAGATAAGATTACGTTATTTTACTAAAATCATGTTTTATTTATGGGAACATAAGCCAAGAAATATAGCCAATATTTGAAGTTGTGGTAGCAAAATAAAACCGCTCTCGACCGCTGCGCAAGGGGAGCTGTGCACCTCGATGACGCCCAAGTTGCATGAAGCCTGGCGGCGGCGCGGCGTTAGAGAGACACCGAGGCCGCTGTATTTTTAAAAGAGCGTTTTAAAATTTTTAAATAAAATAAAATATATAATTAAAATTACAAACCACTATTCAATTGTTTCTAGGTTACAAAAAATAAAATGAATTGGTAGGTAATTAATAGAACTTAGTCAAAACGCGCGTAGCGCGGGCGAGCGTATAGCTGTTCCCTCACACCGCAGCATTTTTCTTAATTTTAGTATTTTTATACCCGTTGTAATTTCTAAACGATAGGTCCGATTCGAATAATTTAAAGAGGAATTTACATGTACATAATCAACCTTGACTATAAAACTATTTTGTAGGATAATGATTAATATCATGGTAGGAATGTCATCATCTTTCGATTCTACCCGTGTTTTAATAGACTAATTTGAACAAAAAGCTGTTATTCTGACTTAACTATAATAGTTAGACATATAGCCTTGCCGACTTTTTTGTGAGTAATGATGAGTACTATAAAAATATAGTACATTATTTTTTTATCATTAATAGTTTTTGCACCGCACGCCAAATAATGATTTTTATCATTAAATTTTTAATACCTTGAGTTACATCATAGCAATTTTCGCAGGAATCTAGGTCTTTTTTAAAATTAAATACAACTCATGTTAGTCGGTGATGATGTAGTTGTATATAGGTGAAAGAATTTTTAAAATCGGTTCAGTAGTTTTTGAAATAAATTATTACAACCAAACATACAAAAAATCAAATCTTTACTCTTTATAATATTAGTTTTGATTACAGATTTTGAAATTATTCCAATGAACGTAATTAAACGTGAATATTATTTATTGTCAGTCATTAAATACTACTCCGTCCGTTTCCGCAACACTAAGAGTCACAATGACTAAACGAATTATTAATAATATCTCTGATCTGATCATTACTTATAGTAACTTTTATTTATTTATTTATACTTTATTGTTTCCCCTTAAAGGATAAAATAGGCGGACTTAGTGGCAGTTGGCATTCTCTGCCAGTCAACCCAAGGCGTAGCGAAACAGTGTGGCAGGTGTAAAACTTACATAGCTAAATATTTGAATTTTAAAGGCTACTGAACATATAACAAACTGAAATAAATATAAAATACAATTTAAAAATACTCAAAATACATATAAATAAATACATAACAATATATAATTATGATAAATAAACAATAATACATAAATATGTACATACATGTAAACTAACATACATACACACATACATATACAGAAATATACGTGGTGGTTCGACATAAATTTGAAAAAAAGAGTCCACAAACAATTTTATCATTACGCCAATCTGTTTGGTAAAAATTCTGCATTAACTTTTGTTTCTTCTAACATGATCGACAATAAGGAGATATTCAGAGCTATCAGATTCACGTATATCCTTTTTTTTATTAATGTGTATTACAATATAAATAAATAATTAATATTGAGTGATCGGATACACATACACCCAGACCCGAAAAACTATTTTCAGGCTATACAAATATTAGACCCATACGGCAATCAAATGACCTATCCATAACGCAGTAATGACCCATAGTCAATGCGCCAACCAAACCGGTAGATTATTTCCGTATTAGATTAAATAGATTTGAAGAAAGTGAACAATCTTGTCTGACTCTACATTCCATTACCTTTAAAAATCGTTTAAATAAAATCATATTCTACAATTTCGTCGCTTGTGAATCTTTGGCAATGTCGTGATCCTACACGAATTGTGATCGGGGATTGCAGTAAGTGAGTTAAAAGCGCTACTTCCTAAAGTAATAGACGCTGAAGCTGAGCTTCAAATAAAGCCGATTCGAAATCGAATGACTCTAGTCACGAAAATGTGATTTAGATGAACGAATTTATTTGCTCTGTTTTAAATGTTTATTGACTTGTGATTTTTGACGTAAGCGTGGACTAGTGTTTAGACTATCTGACTACTACGCCATGGGACCTGGGTTCAAATCTCAGCCGAAGCTTGTGCTAAAACACAGGGTTTCGAGCAATTTGTGTTTTCTGAAACACAAATTGTTTGTCGGGTATGAATGTTTTGTTGTTTGATAGCCCCCGTGTTTCTGACACTGCACCTTACCTCCGACTTTATCGCTTGAGCCTTACATCGGGTTCCGGCCGGTTGGGACGAGTAAGTACATTTGTGGCTCTGTGACATCTGCTGCTTTATGATCAACTTGATATTTGTGATCACTAAAGACAATCCAGAATAAATTGATGGATACACTGATAAATGTACTGTTCTCTATTTAATACGGGTGTACTGTTTTTGTAATTCATAATGCTCTTGGATAGTTGAATATTATAAAAATATGCGCCTTGTATTTGTGATAGCCGGTGTAGTGGCGGCTCGTTAAAAGAACCATATCACTCCACTCCACTCCATACCACTCCATATCATCCAATGGATCTCGTAAAAGGCGAGTAAGAAATTAAACTGCACTGTGCACCCAACAGCGCATGGTGGCGATGGGCTCACCACCTATCACACCAAGTGCATTATATTTTTTTGGTGGGACGTGGATTGTGGCAGTCATCTGTTTTTACAGTGAGTCTCTGACTACCCCGTATGGGATACAGTCGTGATCTAATGTATCTATGTATGTATTTGATTCTTTTCAATTAAATAAATTTAATAAATAGAAGTAAAATTCTGTAGAGGTTCCAAGGAGTTGTTAGGAATAATTCCTGCTTATATGTTTCACCATCGCACATTGTGGCACAGCTAAAAATTTCACCATCTGAATGACTGGCATTCAACCACAACGCTTTGATAGATATTTTCTGCCAGTCACAACCACTTTGTGGAATCTGGTGAGAAGTAGACTGCTAGCAAACTGACACTACTGACTGTTGTAACGTTATAATGCTGAAACATCAAATGAAGGTTTACATGCTTTATCAGAGATACAGAAATGAAATGAAATATATTTGTTCTCCGACGTAAGAAATTCAAATTTCACTTGCCAATTGTATTTTTATCACCCACGTCTACCCTCTACCCACGTTTCTTTAAGAGGCTCCTCTGTCCGGGGAAGAAACGGAAACTCCGCAGGTCTCCTCTTTATAATTAACCCACATAATATTTTTAATCCTTTATATAAAGTCTTTATTTAATAAAGTTTTTGATCCAATGGATAAGAAGCTAGGAAGATTGTGTACTTTCTGGGATTTTGTAAAAACTTATACTTTGACCAATGAATGAATTACTGACTCTTCTTTAGAATTCGCTTTACACGATTAAGGTATGGCACAGACAGCCTTTATTCGTGTAGAATAACATCATAATATGCAATGCTGTCGCTATACTGCTTGTGGGAACGAAATACGGGGTAAGAATTTATTTTCTACCAAAATGGCGGCGAGGTGGTTCGCCATCCGTAACGCTCGTTTCCAGCATGGCGAAAAATGTGTGTGGCCTCTGCCTACTTCGTATACGGGAAAAGGGTCTGATTGTGATGTATGCATGTTTACACGATTTGCTTTTAAGTAAATTGTAATCGTATGGTGCCAGAGGAAATGCACGTTTTATTGCCTAAATTGGCAGTCTTTTAAAGATACTTACTGGTGGTAGAATTCCTATGGAGGAATCCGTCTAGGTAGGTACCACCGCAGGGTCAGTTATTCTGCCATGAAACATTACTGTGTTTCTGTTTGAATACCGAGAGCTAGAGTAATCACTGGGTATAAGAGACTTAAGAACTGATGTCTAAAGGTGATGGGCGCAGTTCGGTATCACACAGAAATGGTCTGGGGGGGGGGGGGGGTGCACAGCATTTGTTATATGCAGATGTTCATCAGGTGAACGTTTTACTCGTTTCGTCACTTTATTCAATAAAAATGACACTGTAATTGTCGGATATAAAGCACTATGTCACGCCGCTTTGCGCCATGAGACGTGCAATTAATGTTGAAACACACATTTCAACATTAAAACCTGTCCCAAAAATATTTAACGCATAATAACATTAAAGCGTAGTATAACGGTGAACTTCAAAACAGCATTTTGGTACGTACCGATTTTGAACAGGAAACTGCTTGGCGTTTCATATTTCAATGATTCACCGCAAGTTCCATATTCTTAAATAATTAGTTTCGGTCTGTGCGACTTCTGTAGCAGTAATATTTTATGATACCGCTCTGCGCCAACCTCAAATTCCCTAGGATCCTAAAGAATAATAAAGTAAATGCGGCATAATGCTTAAATGAAACTATGTAATAATTACTCAAATACAAACCTTACTCTACAAGGACTTACTGGCGCAGCCGTAGTCATAGTTTTCTTTATTGTTTGTTTCATTCTTTTCTAATAAATAATTATACTAATATATACATTGTAACTAGTTAATTTAATTTTAAAATAGTTTTTTTTTAAATCAACGCATCATTTCTTTTTACGATTTATTTTAAAATAGTAATTATAGATATTGTTTTCAATATAGTTATATTTAATCTGTAAGCTGTAACAGACTCCTCTGTAATCTGTAAGCTGTATCACATGACTTTCCATTGTTGCCTAAGTTGGCACATGCTTTTTTGTTAGTACTAAGTGTTTAAGTGTTTTTGTTATGTGTTAACCTTGTTCGCAATCCTTAAATAAATAAATAAAAAATGAATGTCATATTTATTATAATATTTAAATTTATTGCCTAAATTGGCAGTCTTTTAAAGATACTTACTGGTAGTAGAATTCCTATGGAGGAATCCGTCTAGGTAGGTACCACCGCAGGGTCAGTTATTCTGCCATGAAACATTACTGTGTTTCTGTTTGAATACCGAGAGCTAGAGTAATCACTGGGTATAAGAGACTTAAGAACTGATGTCTAAAGGGGATGGGCGCAGTTCGGTATCACACAGAAATGGTCTGGGGGGGGGGGGGGGGGGGCACAGCATTTGTTATATGCAGATGTTCATCAGGTGAACGTTTTACTCGTTTCGTCACTTTATTCAATAAAAATGACACTGTAATTGATTTGACATAATGACAAAATTCTTATTATTGTTAATTCTATTTTAATATACTATTGAACCATAGTAATTAAAAAAGCAATGTGTAATGTTTGCACGCTTTTACAGTAATAGTTTTACGGTAATAATGTGCTGGATTCTACGAATGAACTACAAAATCTATTAACAGTTCATATGCCTGTAAATAAAGATTATGTGGTTGCACCATTCTAATTAACATTATATTATTGGATACTCGTGGCTATTGTGGCAGGATTTCTTGGGTTTGGATGCATGTATGTTTCACGGATTGATGTTATCCTTGCTCTCCATTGGCCTTTTCAATTAGGGAACTTCATATTTATATGACAAATATATATATATATATGTGGGTCGACGGCGGTGTTCGCAAGCGAGCGCGTCATTTTTGACAATTGATTGATTGATTGACAATACACTGTGCTGTTGTGATTACTGAAGAGAAGTACCAGGAGACAGGAGCATTTGCCTTTGGGATGTGCAGGTACGTATCAGCCTTGGTATCTTCGGTAGTCTTTAACAGCCACGAGTTGAGTCAGTCAGTGCCTTGGTGTAATTACATTCCACAACCCCTTTAGTCATTGCGGTAACGAAGCATTACGGTTATAGTTATTGATAGCATAACAATCTCAAGACTATCATAATACAACCGCAACCATGTTGGAAAACAATAATTGCTGTAACAGGTAGCGTGCTGTAGACACTGGGCAGGACAAACCTATTTAAAATTGTTGAAATAATGACATTAGTTTTTTATTTATTTATTTAAGAATTGCCAACAAGGTTAACACATAACAAAAACACTTAAACACTGTACTAACAAAAAAGTATCTGCCAACTAATTATTGATAGTGTAACTATTCAACTTTCACGTTGATAAAATTAATTACGTGACCAGAAAATAGACTTAATCTTTTTCAAGATCTTTTCTAAAGGTTATTTCATTCTAGGCCATTTGAATGATATATGTTAATTAATTGTGATCGTCATAGGTAGGACCCTTTTATCTACGTTGTGTTTATTTTTAGTAACGAGCAGTTATGAGCACTCGGCCCAATAAACTAGTAAAGCCTTCCGTACGCGCCATCACTTCGCCAGACCGCTGCAACTGCAGATGAATGTCGAGTGTGTGGCATCAACATCCAATACAAGGTCAGCACGGCAATTTGCCGCAGAGCACGTCGTGAGTCCACTGCTCACTTCAAGGGTATGGGGTCCCACGTTGTGCAGCTTTCGGCTGCAGCCTTGAGAGTCTCCTCCCGCCAGCTACCATCCGCATGAAGTAGACGCATTAGCTCCACCAACCATTGTAATGATGTATTTTGCCATTATTTATCATTTATAATTATCATTCAGCCATCAGGCAATCAGCATTCTATTATATTCGTCAAATGGGTTTGTGTAATTGACGTTGAGTATTATGTATTTCGATCAAGTTTGTCTCACCCACCACCAAGTTTCCAGTTATCATTCATTTGTGGGAATTTACTGAGAGCTTTATTTAATATTGTTGTTATTCAACACATGGAGGGCAGACAGTCTGCAGTCTCGTTATAGAGAGACCCGACTTGGACAAATCTAAAGAAAATGTGAGTCAAACCAAGTGCAAGACGCAACCATTATATTAACAACATCTAAGCAACTGTCACTGTCACGCATTGTCACCGGTGCAACAAGCATCATTACGACCATCGCTCAGACATACGCCAACACAAGGGCCTCTATACAGTCTTAGCAAACATCTACACTTCTGCAAAAAACCTCCGTCAACCCGAATCATAAGTTGTATTGAATCAGATGCAACTCATTCATATAACCGTCACTAAAAACACAATACCACAATAGCAGCAAGTATTATTGTGACTATCACATAGATGGTGCCTCCTCACAACACACCTATATGATAATTATCGACTTTGGCAAAAGTTGTTTAACTAAAAAATTTTCCAACGTGTCTTAGTAGCAAGCCACTAAGACGCCGGTGTATGAACCATGTATCATAGAACTAATGCTCTAAGACATGGGGCGAAAGAGTAAGCTCCTGCACCGAAATGCTAAAAGCCACACCCTCTCTTATGTGATTGTATGAAAGTCTAATGAATTCTCTATCTTAATAATTTTAAGTTCCAACTCATTTTTATAATATCATATCTTACAAGAGACCTTCAATGATAGACCATTTTATCATATACTTTACTTACATAGGATCTTTTTATGGAACATTAGCACTATGCAACTTGATACTATAGAGAGTCATGCTCGACCTCACGCACACCCTCCGATCGGTACTAGCGTCTCGGACTTAATAGTATGGTATTAGCAATGCGCGAACACCTTCTAATTTTAAGATTGGTTTTGTAATTGACATTACACGAACCCCTTCTAATTTTAAGATAGGTTTTATAATTGGCATTACATGAACACTTCCTTATTATGAATAACTATATAGAGTATTTTCCATACAAATGAAGTTAATTTTATATTGTAATATTTTTAATTAACTTCTATAGTACTTCGAGAGATAAGGTCTCTTGGATATATTTCATATGTTTTAAAGTAATTTTTAGGCACTGATCTATATAATATTATGCCAAGAAAAATTAAATATACATTGGAAATAATATTGGAAATAATGAAATTTCACTATTGGGATTGGTCCTCATATATATTTTCCCAACTTTTTTGGACCACCATTTTTTTTTTTTTTTTTATAATTTTTAATATTTTCTTAAATCTTTCTAAAACGTAAAAATACGTAATTAGAGATAGTATATCGTTACAATAGCATAGCAATGTCAAGACTATCGTAATACAACCGCAACCATGTTGGAAAATAATAATTGCTGTAACAGGTAGCGTGCTGTAGACACTGGGCAGGACAAACCAATTTAAAATTGTTGAAATAATGACATTCATTTTTTATTTATTTATTTAAGGATTGCGAACAAGGTTAACACATAACAAAAACACTTAAACACTTAGTACTAACAAAAAAGCATGTGCCAACTTAGGCAACAATGGAAAGTCATGTGATACAGCTTACAGATTACAGAGGAGTCTGTTACAGCTTACAGATTAAATATAACTATATTGAAAACAATATCTATAATTACTATTTTAAAATAAATCGTAAAAAGAAATGATGCGTTGATTTAAAAAAAAACTATTTTAAAATTAAATTAACTATTTACAATGTATATATTAGTATAATTATTTATGAGAAAAGAATGAAACAAACAATAAAGAAAACTATGACTACGGCTGCGCCAGTAAGTCCTTGTAGAGTAAGGTTTGTATTTGAGTAATTATTACATAGTTTCATTTAAGCATTATGCCGCATTTACTTTATTATTCTTTAGGATCCTAGGGAATTTGAGGTTGGCGCAGAGCGGTATCATAAAATATTACTGCTACAGAAGTCGCACAGACCGAAACTAATTATTTAAGAATATGGAACTTGCGGTGAATCATTGAAATATGAAACGCCAAGCAGTTTCCTGTTCAAAATCGGTACGTACCAAAATGCTGTTTTGAAGTTCACCGTTATACTACGCTTTAATGTTATTATGCGTTAAATATTTTTGGGACAGGTTTTAATGTTGAAATGTGTGTTTCAACATTAATCGCACGTCTCATGGCGCAAAGCGGCGTGACATAGTGCTTTATACCCGACATGTAAAGGTCAAGCGATTTGGCGGTCTTCAAATGCCTCTATCACAATTATATTGCTCTTATATGCTAATTTGAATAGACTTATATCAAGAAAACACTTTAATTCTTTCATTAAAATTATTTTGAAAAATCATCTAATGTTGCTACTTTGAAACAAAACAATTTAAAAAAAATGTCGTGCACATCCGGATGTTTATGAGGGACGTGGTGTCAAAAAAATTGACGTATCGAGACCGGGATTTTTTTATGGTGTTCCTATTTCATATAAAAAGTAGTTACTTGTAGTTAATAAGAAATTTTTTTTTCTTATTGTTTTCATCTGAAATGACAAATGACTCGAAATATTTGAACCTCAATACGATTTTTTTTCTTTAGTTAAATGAGCGTCATGTGTACTTTTGGATTTTCCAAACTGTATATATTTTAACTGGCAGTAGCAGGAATCTGTCTATGTAAATACCACAGCAGTCGGTTATTTTGCCGTGATAGTAGTGTGGATGTGTGTCGTTGTCGATGTGTTTCGATTTGAAGGGCACTGGTAACTAGTTTCGTTACTATATGAGACTTAAGAACTGATGTCTCAGGATTATGAGAGTAGTGTGATGTGATACCACACAGAAATGTTCTGGGTGACACAGCGTTTGTTATAGGCGGCTGTTGCACTTACCATAAGATGAACGACGGCGAACAGTCGCGCCGCATGGCCTAAAAAACTTTCACACCTTATTGCAAAATTTTAGTTATACTACGATTTTAAGGTACAGTGCATTAAATATTTATGGGACATCTGCTGTCTATTACAGTTCATAAAATATATTTATGTACGTATTCATAGACGTTTATGGTACGTTTTTTAACTTAATGTTTTAACAGCACAGATTAGTACTCATAAATCCTAAAGATACTGATGGATGCAAAATAAGTTCCAAGTATATAACAAGTATTAAATCTTTTAATTAACGCACTATAGAATACATACATACATACAGTCACGCCTCTTTCCCATTGGGGTAGGACCACCACAGACCCTACACCTTTCTACTTGCTACGATCCTGACACACATCTTTAGCTTCTTCTACTTTCATTAGCGTTTTCACACACGCTCGTCGGTTGCGGGTACTTTTAACGTGACCTTTCCTCAAAAGTTCACCGATCTGATTGTGATACGTACGCCTAGGCCGACCCTTACCGGCTTTACCATTCACACTTGCCTCATAAATCTGTTTCGTCAATCTCCTTTCATTCATCCTCTCTACGTGTCCAAGTCATCTAAGCATCCCTTTCTCTATATTTGTCACTACATCTTCAACCACACCGCAACGTTCCCTTATCACGCTGTTTCTAACTTTGTCAATCAGACTTACTCCAGGTATACTTCTCAAACTTCTCATCACAGCGTTATTCTTACTTTCATGCTTCTTCTGCCAGACCAAGCATTCACTACCATACATAAGTGTGGGGACCAGAACCCCCCTATGTACAGCCAGTCGTGCCTTTTTAGATACGTTCTGGCTACTCATAAAGTTATGCAGAGCCCCATTCACTTGATTTCCTGCCAATACTCTTCTCTCAATATCACACTCATACTTTCCGTGTCTCGTAAACTTAGAACCCAGATACACAAACTGTTTCACTTGTGTGGAACAAGTTTTTTTTGTCTTTCTCTTTCAATCATAACTTTGCAATCTGATATACTTTCTTCTCTTTCAAAAACCATTCCTTTCGTACTAGAGAATTATTGAAACAATTATTTCAAATTAAGCGAGCTCGAAACGGACTTACGCAACAGAAGTGAAACTCATCTACGAAGCTTAAGCGAAGTTTTGGTGGAATGTAATCCAATTATAGCGTAATAAAGTGAACACAATTACATGTCAAGCACATTTCAGTCGAGTAATGGCACCGTGACACGCCTTTTAACATTATTACGTATGTTTTGCGTAATTACACAGTACCAACCGTTTCCTAGTCAGGTCCAGTTTTGCTGGATAGGTTTTATTTATAGTGTAATTCGATAGAATCCATTTTTACCGGAACACGAACGCTTGCTTTAAAACATATCCCGCAAGAAATGTAAGAATTTTCTTGCAAGTAAAAAGTAAGATGTCGCACGAAATCTTGGCGTACAGAGATTTACTGCTTATTTGTTAACCAAATTCAAAAAAGGAGTGGTTCCTCAATTTGCCTGTGTATATATTTTTTACGTATTAGAGCACAACTTCTTTGTTTATGAACCGATTTTAATGATATTATTAGAAAGGGGGTATCGTAAGGATGGGCTCACATAATTTTGGTCAAGTTCTGATGATGGGATTCACGAGAAAATTATGAAACACTGTTGAGAGCTGCTGCGTTGAAGTAGGTTTTTTGATACAATAACTCTTTCTGTATGTATCGATATAAATTATAACCTTCGGAAGAAAATCAATATTTACGATAAGTGTCCGTCAGAGTAAAATAGCACCTATGTCTGTCTTATCCAGGCGTCGTAAGAGGCGACTAAGGTATTGTACGGACAGCCTTTATTTGTGCAGAACAACACCATAATATGCAATGAGTTCACTATACTGCTCTTGGGAACGCAATGAGGAGTAGAATTTTTTAAACTCGTACCAAAATGGCGGCGATATGGTTTGCCTCCCTTCACGTCTCGTTTCTCGCGAGGGCGAAAAGTGGGCTACTTCAGTGGCCTCTTCCTACCCCTTATATGGGAAAAAGGCGTGATTGCATGTATGTATGTAATATTTATGTGCTTTCTGGTCTTCTAAATACGTGTTGACCAGTGACGAAGAATGCTCTTATGCGTCGACAAAATCCCTGCAGTTACTTCAAAAAAGAAATCAAAGCTATTTCAATAAATCGAATTCTCCATGATCTAGAATTGCTTCTAGAACTATCGCCATTAGTATTTCCCGCCTTATTTTACCAAAATTTACTATACGTTATATATTTTTTATATGTTATGGGTTTACTAAAGAAACGAGCCTATTCCTTTCTCGAAGACCGGCAACGTACCCGCTACTCCCCTGGTGTTGCGGATGTTCATGGGCGGCGGTGATCGCTTAACATCAGGTGCGCCGCTTGCTCTTTCGTCCCCTATTCTATAAAAAAGTAAAAACTCGGTTCCTATGCTGACAAAGCCAAAAAATGGCAAAGATCTCTTATGCAATAAAATCAGGGAAAAGGTTAGATGCATTGTCAGAGATACGTTGGCACAAACCATCCGAAACCGACACCCCGAATATTATTTTTGGAATGCACAGATATTAGCTTCAGCACAGATTCGAATACAGAACACACGTTTCAGTGGATACTGTACTACCTCTTAAAATATATTTGGGATTAGGCATTTAAGGACAAAATCACATAAATTCTGCCATCGTTCGCAGGAGAACTCATAACACAATCAAAACATCGTGATAACGAAATTAACGCAGTGAATTGGTTGGTCGTCTTACTTGGAGACACGTTCCGTAGGTTAAGATCAAGTCCCATCTGCTTGTCGGCTTTATTAAGTTAACAAATTAGAACTCGAACCCTCGTAACTACTCCTGTTTGCAATAGCACCTACCATGATTTTTTTTTTATCATTCATATATCGTATATTATACTGCAATATCTTTTTGTAGTGTTGGGGAATTATAATACTTGTCGGTAATCTGAACGGATTTTCATTTTCAGTCATCATCATTATCATAATTTCAGACCGTCACCAGTCCCCTGCTGAACATAGGTCTACGACTAGAGAAATATATTTTTGGAAAAATCAAGGTGATCAGAGTTTTTAAAGATACACCATCGGTCTTTTATCCATCGTACTAGACAATCATCACAGATGTCATGCGTCACTGTCTCCGACAATATCTGCAAGCGGTCCATTTTATTATATAAATGCCGCTTAGCCTAATGGTCAGAGTATTTGATTTTGACGCCGCGTGTTCTGTATCTATACAAATGAATAAAATTGTATGTTTTTAATAAGAAAATAAAAGCTTTTTAATCAATGCTCATGAAGTATATACGGTACTTATAAGAAAAAAACAATTTCTTTTAAGTTTTTGTCTGTCTGTCTGTCTGTTTGTTCCGGCTAATCTCCAAAACGACTGGAGCGATTTTGACGGGACTTTCACTGACAGATACCTAATACGAGTATTATAGCGGGTAACTTAGGCTACTTTAATTTATAAAATATAATAAGGGTTCCGCGCAAAACAAATCGAAACCCCTAACTCAGATTCAAATACGGAAGTATATATGAATATCATCGATCGGTGTCGGCCTTTTCGTGCGGGTGAACCCACGGCGCACAGCTAGTTATACACATATTATAAAATCAAAAATAAATATAACTTCAAAAACTCGGGTTTGGTTGTATTGTGCATGTGAAATTTATTTCTGTCAAACGAAGGCTCAAGACAAGCAAATCGGTCATATGTTTTTGAGTGCAAAGTAGTCAGATTGTGCAAACAGATGCTGTGTTACCCAGGATATGTCCGGTGGTATTACACTGCGGTCGTCACCCCGCAACATCAGTTCTTAAGTCTCATGTGCCCAATAATTACACTAGCTATCAGCGCCCTTTTAATCGAGATACAGTAACGTTTGCACATTAGTGCTTCACAGCATAATAATAGGCCCTAAGGTAGACACTACACGGATTCGGACGGATTCCTATGCAGGAATCCTACTACCAGTTAAACCATTTTTTCTGAAATTTCTCACCGTCGACTTTTACCATAACTTTTAGCTGTGGTAATAAATTATCTTACTCACTGCCACCACATGATGAAATAAAAATATATCGAAAACTGTCACTATTTGGTTTGAAAGGCTTAAAAAAAAAAAAATTTTTAATTCTAGAATATTTAAGAAATAGGTTGTGCCTTCGGTTTCGCCATTATTTCATTTTTTCTCGCTATCTCTCCAAGTAGTTATCCTCTTTACAACCTCTAACGAAACGCACTACTGAATACATGATAAACTTCATTACAGGCTCAAAGTGCCTGTCCGTCACACTATTCAAGTTGAACATAAAGTGGACACCCTAAGTAGAGGAGGGTTTCATGTGCCGAAGGGTGGAATCTAATTTCTACAAAACTGACGTCCCACGCCATCGCTTGTCATATACTTACATCTATATTTGCTAGCTCAAAGCTATAAATGTAATTTCTCGACTAAAAGTTGTTATCAAAAGATAGGTTTTAATATTCCAGATTTGACGTTAGATTTTAATAAGTATGGGATTAAATATATCAGTAAATTCATGTCTAACAAAGAACTGAAAGCTAAAGTATCTGCCCCTGAGCGAAATCTCTTATTATAACGAGAAATTCTTTAATCTCGTTTCGCAGCAATGGAAAATATATTTGCAAATTTTGCGTTAGTTTATAATTTCAGCATGCACATTATTTTTGATATCAATTGTTCGCGAAACAACAACTTTTATTTTATTTTAAAAGTTGTTTCAGTAATGTTACTTTATTATGATGATAATATTCTCCAAGTCGATGCGGTAAAACTTACCAGGCCGGTATTGGTACTTGTCGTAGGATTCCTATGCAGGAAACTGTATAGGTAGGTACCACCCTAGGGCCAGATATTCTGCCGTGAAGCAGTAGTGTGCAAACATTATGGTGTTTCGTTTTGGAGAGCACTGTGAGCTAGCGTAATTACTGGGCATATGAGACTTAAGAACTTATGTCACAGTGTGATGGGCACAGTGTGGTGACACACAGAATTTTTTTTAGGTGACACTGCATTTGTTATGGGCAGACGTCATCGAAAAATCCCATCCAAACTGCCAACCATCAAGACAATGTGTTCCGCTTGGGAATTTCACCTGCAACCCATAGCGCTAAAGTTGATCGCTTAACAACAACTATTTTAAAGCACATTTTAAGACACTATTAAATTTTCTCTCAGATATTATTGCCGGTTCCTTTACGAGTTCTTATTTCCGAGCAAACCACCAATAAAAAAGAATACTAGCAATGCTATTATTAACTTTACTTATATTCCTGTTAACCGCTCCAACTAACCTTACGGACTCGATCCTCGACGTCACGTTATGCAGTTCGTACCCTAAGGCAGTACCGAATTGAATTTTGTTGCACTATTTTTGATATCGAAGTACTTTTGTTCTCCAACGATTAGCCCTCCACCTGGCCATGCAGCCATTTGCTAGTTTGCCTCGTGAACACATCTTTATATTTCTTCATTAAGATGCCGATAGTGATTATCGGCATCTTAATAGTCTACTGCGGACTGCCTGTCTCATGTTCGGAGTAGTTGGAAAGATTGCTAATCACGGCGTTACTCTTAATCTTAGACGCTGCTTTCCGTCTTTGATCTGGATAATTTGGTTATAGGGTATTTGAAATTGTTATTTCGCTTTCTGTGGGAAGTTACATGAAATATATCCGTTCTCATATAAGAGATCTCATGTAAGAATTTTTAATTTAGTTTGTCAAATGATTTTTAACATGAGTTGGAGTGCATGCGCTCAATAAACAGTATGTCGCATCTGCTCCCACTAATTGTTATGAAATGAGAACATAAACCTTCATTCGCCTCGCGCATGCGCGGCGGGTCATTGAGTTGCGCGACATATTTTGTTTGAAATAGCTCCTCTAGTACGTGGTGCATTATAACTTAATAGCCTGGCAAACTTTTCTCTTTCCTCGCCAAAACATTATCATGAACAAACACATCACTAGTTATTTAAAAGTATTATGATAACTTACTCAAATATTGTATCAAACTTTTCTATTTCTACCGTTATATTGGTATACCACTTTACTGGTGGTACAATTCCATAAAAATATATTATTTCAACAGACAGTCTGTGTGTTCTTTTATTGTTTAGAAAAATAAAATTTTCTGAAAATGAAAAATTTAAAATAATTAAAGACAAAAAATCTTTACTTGTGATAATGTAAGTATTTAAATAAATCGTACAAAAACTAAAATTCACAGTTATTTTACTTGAGAATCGTGTATGGATTTTAACGAGATTATAACCCTAACGTTATTCATTTTTAAAGCCAGGTTCGCCATTTCTATTCAAATATGCCTCTAACGCTTTCTTTAAATCCAAAAGGTCCATATTTGATCCTTTAATAGGATTCTTAGCGTTGAAATGGATCATAACGTAGTATTTATGAATATTATACACCTACCGTAATTAGAACGAAATAATATTCATTCACTCGTAAATTTTAAAAACCTTATTCCTTTTAATAATTGTAAGTTTTCGCTGCATAAAGTGAAATTTCTTTATACTTGTTTATTTCAATGGGGTACATAATATAATAAATACTTTTGTATATAAGATATTCATACATCGTGTAGTGGCCGTGTTAGAGAATGTAATTGCCCAATCTTATATCTTGGGTAATTTAAAATTCTATTTAGAGAAATGCCGAAATAACTCTCGTAGCTTCTAACAGACTTCGTAGAGTAAGACTAATGTTTACGGATTAACGTTAAATACGGTATAAAATACTACGTAGGAGAGATCTAAGTCCTGCAATAAAGGCTAATGATTATAGACTTTTACAGAAGTTTTCGATAGAATGACCAAACTTAGATTCGTAAGTTGTGGTAAGTTATAATGTGGCTGAATAAAATCAGAAACTGAAATTTTACACTTCATTCATTTCATTTCCTTACAAGAAAAAAAAGAACAAATGATAGGATATTGAAGGATTTATTATTGATATGAAAGGATATTAAAACATAAAACAGTTTGTTCTAGAAGTCATGTTAACTTTCTGTAGATTTTATTACATCGAAAGGGTTTTATTAAGGCATCAAATACACCCAGTATTACTACCCAGTGATACTTTACCCATATCATATTATGTCTTGTACCTTTCATAAACTTAACCATTCAATTAACGTTACCTACTATTGCGTCACGGTTTAGAAGATTCTTAACCTTGCGCATTATCATATAAATGCTCCTCAAGATAATATACTTCAATAGGATTATAGAATACTAGCTGATGCCTGCGACTTCATCCGCGTGGATATAGGAACTATTTGGTTATATTATAGTTCCACAAGTGTACGCGCAAGCACGAGAGCAATCACTAGTCCCAAACTACCCGTGCTAAATGCTAATGCTCGTGCGATAAGATCGGAGGTAGGCTAGGATGCAGTGTCAGAGACACAGGGACAAACACAACACAACCAGATCCAACAACAAACGATTTGTGTTCTTACACAAACGTTGGCTCCGGCTGGGATTGGAACCCAGGACCCGCAGCGTGATAGTCAGGTACTCTAACCACTAGACAACGCGATCGTCTGTATCTAAGTATCCGCGCATTAAATTGTAAATCTTTTCATGACCTTTTTTTTCTTCAGACAATAGTAACTTTAACAGTGATAAATACTTTCTATGATCTAGTCAGTGCTAAATTTTGCATTGAATAGTGATGATGGTGGTGTCTACCTAGCAGCTTTATGCTACAGGGACATCTGCCGGTTAAAAAAAAAACGTTATTATCAGTATATAATATTTAACTGGTGGTAGGATTTCTATGTAGTAATCCGTCTAGGTAGGTATTTATTTATTTATTTATTTATTTAGATTGCTTTACATGAAATTAAATTATAAAATTCATGTACCCTGTCGGGCGTTGCAATGAATGTATGTGTTACCCCCGTGCCAGTTATTCTACCGTGAAACATTACTGTGTTTCGGTCTGAAGGGCACTGAAAGGTAGTGTAATCACTGGGCAAATGTGACTTAAGAACTGATGTCTCAGGGTAACGGGTGCAGTGTGGTGCCACACAGAAATGTTCTAGCTGACACAGCATTTGTTATGGGCAAACGTTGCACTTTCCATCAGATGAACATTTTGATCGTCTCGTCTCCTTCTCAAATAAAAAATAGTGTTGTAGATATAACGTGGGAAAGAAATTTAATTTGCTAAGATCCGAATGAAATTTATTTTTATTTTATTTTTATTTAACCTTATCTAAAATAAAGGATTACAAAGGGCGGACTTAATGTCATTCGGCATTCTCTCTCAGTCAACCCAATTACCTAGTTTTTGAAGAGCACTGCCCTTCTTCCTACAATATCGTGCACGAGCAAACTAATACCGCCACCAGATACCCCAGATATTGAATCTACGACAAGAGTCTGTCTGTCGTAAAGTCAATATTATTTGATAATGCCTCGTTTTTTGGTTAAACACGTGTTGTGTTCTCGACCTCAATGGTGTGTATTTTAGTGGTAGTGTGGTGGAGGGTATCTGGTGGCGGTATTAGTTTGCTTGTGCACGCTATTGAGAGACAACGGGGTGTGTTCTCCAAAAACTGGGTAATACACGCCATTTAAAATTTTGCATGCGGTGTTAAGACCGTTTTCTCTAACGTTCCCTAAATTTAGGTAACTACTTTAGCAAATATAAGTACCTCTTAATGAAAAATTTGATTTCACCACCTTTTAGGGTTAGGGCTATGTGTTTCCCTAAGTTTATGGGCCCGAACGTTCTTTCACTACCTGGACCCTAACAAAGCTTTCTTTCCTTCATTAAAATGGATTTCCGCAAAGTAACGCCTGCTTCTATTAACTATATTGTAGATGTAAGTAAAATACTAAATGACTGACTACTACTACTACTACATACTAAAACATTTATTCGCATTCCATATTCGAAAGTCCGTCCGATGTAACATCTGACGACGTTTAATACAATAAAATCAGGCGTTACTTTGCGGAAATCCATTATAATAAACGGGAACATCTTAATATATAAACTACGGTTCAACCCACCTGCCAAGCGTGGGAACTATAGCAAAATCCCCCCAATATGGGATCTGCTAACATTGGTGGCAATCTGGAGGTGGCCCATGTTTAGCAGTGTAGTAGTGATACGCTGAAATGATGATGATGATACGTAAAAAAGGATAAAAATGCAACTTATAGTTTGCTCCAAGTTTATAAAAGAGAAGTGGATGACCCGCATACATGACTGAAGAAACATGTGCTGATATACGATTATATGAATATAAATATAAATATTTTTATCAAGAACATCAATTTTGTAACTTATTTATTTAATATTACATTAACTTTAAAAATCGTGATAATATTTATCTTGATTGCTCTGGGTTTGTCGATATTTATGCTGCTAGTACGGTTATCGATAGATATTGTCGATAGCTTTTGTTTTGGATACATTATCGATACTTTAGATATTTTATGCATCATCTGATTAGTCAACGTATGCATTAAAATTAATGGACTGAATATCGGTTGTTTGTGTTTAGGCGTATTGTTAAATTTCCCAAAGGGAGTGATTATTCACTCATTATGGCATAGTTAAGCCAAAATTGGCAGTGATGCTTTGTTCTAATGGTGAATCTGTTTTTATTGTTTTACTAGCCGTGTGGCCAACTGGGTTTCCCATCGGCAACATCTCAGTAACCATCCGACCATTCTCAAATATTTTTGGTTACCTTCTCTCCCCATGCCCTATTTTTTACTCTTTGGTCGCGGCGAGAAATTACTTTCTAATCAAGAAATATAGATTAAAAAGACTAACAAACTATCCATGTAGCCCTGCAAAGAAAAATTAAAATGTTTAAATAAAAACATCACCTGTAGGATTTCACGACATACCACATTTTGTGTCCAGATTTCGGAGTCAATATTTCATTGATTCACAGGATCTGCCTCAAAAATTTCACATCTTCAAACCGCATACATAAATTTGACCATGTCCAAAATCAGGAGCTGGGAGATAAAGTCCGATTTTGTCAAATGTCTGCTAGGTTAGGACTTGTGATTACCATGACGAAGACAAACTAATAGGAAATTGTCTCCTTCTCAGTCGGAATGGAAGCTCACCTTGGCTTGTAGATAAATTAATCCGAGGAAGGAACCTAACCACCCGCCCACGCACATCGTTGCATTCTCTAGAATCAACTTTGGCAACTATGGCAAGAACTCCCCAAAATTAGAGCTTTTAGGGCAATCTATGGGGGAGGCCTATGTTGACCAGTGATACTGAAATGATAATGACGATGAAGGGCAGACTAAATGTCTATCGGTATTCTCTAACGTTATTTGTGAACCCCTGGCGTAGTGAATATGCTCTCGTTAAATTATATTTCCATTGATTTCGTTCTACGACATTATTATAATAATTCAATTCGACGCCGCGGGAAAAGTTACTGCATTTTTAGACCACCTTAACTTTATAAACGCTAAAATTTAATTTACAATTGAGCTAGAGGCAAATAACTCTCTTGCTTTTATAGATTTTTGATTCATTCTGAATCCTAATAACACTTTGAGCCTTACTGTGTATAGAAAAAAGACTAACATACTAACAGACTCACGGTGAATCTTACCACCATCCTTCACTGTTAGATTCCGTGGAGCGAAGGGCATTTTTTCTACAGATCTTAATATTACAACTAATCTAATTTAATTATTTCAAGAAAAGAGCGTACACCTTTCTCAAAGGCCGGAAACGCACCCGCAATTCCTCGGACACTGTAAATGTTCATAATGTTAATGGGTGGTGATCAATTACCATCAGATGAGTCACTTGCTCGTTTGATCCCGGTCTGTAAAGTAATATTGATTTTTCCTTTCAAACCTGCCTCATTTTATTATGTTGAAAGAAAACATGCTTGACATTGACGCTTATAACACGAATCGAGGAGATAGATTGCACACGGACTGAAACAGGCATCGATTTCCCCAGGGTACCCCTGTTTTCAATTTTCTGAATAAACCAATTTCGTTACCTTACAAAATATAGAGTAACCTTTATTTTTGCTTGTAAACAAAAGCAACGTTGTTCTTAATAATTTGTCAAAATAGATAACAAATATTTTGAAAAAAGAAAACCTACATAAATATAAAACCGAATTGTTGTTTATATATATAGATATATTGTTATATTTGCCATTAACAAAAATATTTTGCAATTTTATTTAATACTAGCTGATGCCCGCGATGTCGTCCGAAGTTAAATATACTGTGGGAACTATTTGATTTTGCGGAATAAAAATTATCAAACCGTGAAAAGGTAACAAACGGAGAGAGGGACAGAGAGAGTTACTTTCGCATTAATAATATTAAGCATGGATTATAAATGCGAAAGTATCTCTTTCTTCCCTGTCTGTTTGTTATCTTTCCACAGCTCAACCGCTGAACCGATCTTCTCGAAATTCGGCACAGAGATACAGAACTAATTTATTACTTAGTAGATGATGCCCGCGACTACGTCTGCGTGGATTTGGGTTTTTTGGGTTAATAATAATGTAATAATAATAAGTCTTTGATTTTCCGGAACTAAAAGTATCCTTTGTCCGCCTCCACAATGCATCAATCTCTGTGCCAAATTGCATCAAGATCGATCCAACAGTTGAGCCGGGAAAAGGTAACAAACAGACAGAAGGACAGAGAGAGTTACAAACGCCTACAAACTATGATTTGTTTATGTTATGATTAATTTGGCGACGAAGAACTTTGCAATCTTTTGTTGGTAAAAAATAAAAAAACGACGTATGGTTGTCAGATTTTTACTTCTTAAGCTTACCACATATTAAAATTATAACCACATATATACATATATACCACATATAAATATTTAAAAAGTAAAGTTTCAGCCTATAAATGTCCCACTGCTGAGCACAGGCCTCCTCTTATTTCTGAGAGGGTTTTGGAGCTAGGAAGAATCCGCCACGCTGCTCCAATGCGGGTTGGCGGACAAATATTACACACCCTTTTTATTAATTGAGAAATTCTGTTAAGAATAATTAATATATCTTTAACAGAAAACTATCGTTAAACTATGTTTAATTAAAGTCCATATTATTTATTTAACAGATTAATTTTCCACCAACGGCTACGTCTGTAACCCTGTGTTTTGTTAAAGCTGAACTTGCTAAAGTCACAAAGACTTCGTCAACTAAGCTGTGAAAGTTTTGCTTTCGAGCACTTTAGTTTCGCTTATATGTTACAGGTCAAACTTTCAATTGTTAAAAGTATACATTGGATCATGTGAGACCAACACCTTATTAATCGATTTGACGATCAGTATTTTAAATTTAAGTTATCATTAATCACTGCATCATTATTTTCCAAGCCAACTTGAGAAAGCGGAGCGCCTCCTTACTCATAAACTACGATACTTAATTGTATTATTTCATTATCTACTACTAACAATAGGTTTTAAGTTTAGTTTCTCCCCCTTTCGCCCTAAAGTACCCCGCAATGCGTTTTGATTCATATCAATTGTCCAGCGTATTCAAAGCGAGTCACAGACGGGCCTTTGTGCCCACAATTTTGCCGAGGCACTGTGCTAACATCTCTTGGCAAGGTGCTAACTTATTGCGCTGACGTAATAATTACGTCAGCAGGCGGTGGGGCCGTCACTACCCTACTAAGTTATTATTATTATCATCATTACATCTCTGCTGCATATCACAAGTCCACTGTGTAACTGTTGTAAGTGTTTACTGGTTCTAGGATGCCTATGCAGGAATCCGTCTAGGTAGGTACCACCCCAGGGCTAGTAACCCCATACGAAATCAACGCTACCGTAATCCCCCGCGTCACACATATTAGTGACTTAGGCGTTGTAATGGTTCCAGAACTAAACTTTCGCAAGCTTATTTTAAATATATGTAAAAACTCTTTTAGGAATCTTGGCTTTATTCTGAGACAGTGCAAGAATTTTCAAAATACTGTGACTATAAAAATTTTATTTAATGCCCTCGTAAGGAGTCGTTTTGAAATGAATGCCATCATATGGAATCCACATGATAACAAATACAGTCTCATGCTGGAAAAAATTCAAAATAAATTGGCACGTTTTTTATATTTAAAACAGTATGGGGTCTATCCTTACTATCCGCTGATGTATCCGAGTTTATTTGTAATAGGTATGGTCGGGTACAGTAGCTTGGGTGTGAGGAGGGATATTGCGCTCATTAAACATCTGTGGAAGGTAATTCGCGGGTGGGTACATCACCCGGATGTGCTCACAGCACTGAAGCTGCGCGCGCCTGATGGGTCGCCGTCCCCAATTATTTCTTGTGCCCACCGCCACAACTAACTTGCTTCAGAACGCCCCCCTGTCACATGCGATACGTTACTTAAATGTTATTTTTGAGGATATTGATATTTTTTCTTGTAGTCAGTCGAAATTCACAATAGCAGCATACAAATGCGTAGAAAACGGAGTTTGCTGAATATTTTACATATATTTTTCTTTTTTATATTTATGTTTGAAGTTTTTTTTTGTTTGTCTTATAGCATCGATTTGGTTTTGTTTTTAACTGTTATGGTGTTATAATTTGTTGTAAGAAATAAATAAAAAAAATTCTGCCGTGAAGCAGTAGCGTGCAAACATTACTGTTTTTCGCTTTGAAGAGCACTGTAAGCTAGCGTAATCACTGGGCGTATGAGACTTAAGAACTTATGTCTCAGGGTGACGGGCGCAGTGTGGTGCTGCGCAGAAATGTTCTGAGTAACACAGCATCTGTTATGGGCAAACGTTGCACTTACCATCAGGTGAACGTTTTGCTCGTCTCGTCACTTTATCAAATAAAAAAAAAGCTTGCTGATCCTGGCCATTTTCTTAGATTTCGTAAAGAAACACAGAATAACGCTTTCCGTAACTTGCAAAACGACCTTGAAATTTGTTATACAATATCACATAATTATGTTAATATGAAATTGAATAGTTTTGTGTTGCAGTTTGTATACATGTCGCCGTCTTCATCAGCCTGTTTAAAGTCCACGGTGCACTTAGACCTCTCCCAAAAAGAGAAGATTTGCCATAATCACCATCGGTGATAATCTTGGACAGGATTGTTGACAGTAATACCAGATATCTCGCAACATATACACTGTTGCCCGTTTTTTTATACAAGATACAGCAATAAAGTAAACGGATCACCTGATTTTAAGTGATCACTGTCGCCCATGTACATCCACAATACCAGAAATTGCACGGCCTTTGAGAAAGGAATAGGCTCTTTTTTTGAAGGTTTCTAAATCGTAACGGTCCGAAACAGCAGCTGGGTGCAGCAAGTTCCACAGAAAGGTCGTGCGTCGTGTTGTCGTAGTGCCGCGATGTGCGTGTGTGTATGTGTGTGTGTGTGTATTTTCTATGGTTTATTCAGGGACAATGGACAAAAGAAAGAAGAGACAAGAGGTAAACAAGCCCTAAAATAAATTATTTCCAAAGTTGGAACTCACTTTAATAGAAACAGTTATTATAAACATTTACCATTGAAATGTGACGTTGTCATCGGTCCGGTTATATCCGCCAATCTTACTATCTATCATATATCAACTTGTTGACATGGCAGTGCTATTTCCAGACATTTTTGTGTAATTATTGTTATTCCATTTTTACTTTGGTTTTTTTCTTTAATCTAAATATTTCCCAAATGTGTATTTTGTTATTTAAATGTTCTCTACAATAGAGTGATGATGTATTCTGTTGCTTTAGTTTAGTTTTTACTTAACTATATAATAAACAAACAAGGTCCCAAGACACTGCCCTGCGGTGCTCCATAACAGATTGTGCGTTTACATACATACATACATACAGTCACGCCTCTTTCCCATTGGGGTAGACAGAGACGACATCTTTCTACTTGCTACGATCCTGACACACATCTTTAGATTCTTCTACTTTCATTAGCGTTTTCCCACACGCTCGTCGGTTGCAGGTACTTTTAACGTGACCTTTCCTTTCATAACAGATTGTGCGTTTATGGGATATATATTCTTCTTCACGTTTATTCCGATACTTTATTCCACAAATTTGAGTATACTGTTCCCTTTTTTGTAGATACTACCTAATCAAGACTTTAACTCGTATACCATTAATACAATTGAAAGATTGGGAAATATCACAATACGAAGCAAATATTGGCTGTTTCCTGTCGACATTTGTCGTAATAACATTTAAAAAGTCACTGACTTCTTTTGCCTATATCTTTTTCGTGCGTCCGTTAGAATAGTGTTTTTTTTACTATAAGCATTTATTTTCTGATGGTATAGTAGTCTAGTAGTAAATATTTTTCAAAGATGTTCAGAACGTGGTCTGTATTCCATGAGTTGCTTGTTTCCGTTTTTAAACAAAGGTTTAACCACTCCAGTTTTAGAATATCTGGATATTTGTCTTCACTTATACTCAAATTAATTATATAGCATAGATGACTACATACATATATGTTTTACTACAAATTTGAGAATTTTCGTTGAAATACATCGTCACCTCTTTTTAATATCGATGAAGAACACAAAGAGGTGACACTCTTTTTTTTTAATTCAAAAACATCGGGTAAACTAGGTGCCATATACAATGTATTTCAGCAGTTTGAAACTGTTGGACCTTCTTTCTTTTCCTTCTTCCTTCTTTCCTATATTGGATTTTATTAATGAAGTAATCATTGAATGCATTTGAGATTAGGTGTGGATTTGTTATAGTTTTATCACTAATATTAATTACAGAATAGAATGTTTTGGTAATATTTGCTTGTTTATTATCTCCCACATAGTTTTTTTCTTTTTTTTTGATGATTTTTTAATACTATACTAATTTTATGCGCACTGTTTATTCCCTAAAACGCAATTTATTAAAAAAAAAAGGATTAAGTCTACAGCGCCAAAACAATTCTGTATTTTGTTTATTCTTGCTACAAACTTTAATGCCGTGAGATATCTATTTTAGTTTCTTTATTGGTTTAATAGTGACGAGCTTGTACGAAAAACACAGGTCATAAAAAAGCTTGAAATCTTCCAGAAAGGTATTATAGCTTTCGTTTGGGTCATTAGTCTTATAAATGTCGCAAAAGTTGAGTCTAAAAATGCAATCACTAAACTTGTTTTCTTTACTAAAGTCGCTTCGTTTCATACACCAATAGTCAATAATATATATGTATATACATTTTAACAGCACACTTAAGTAATTGTGCAGTACGATCTGCTCACCACAGCAAACTCAATTATTTCTAATTTACAATTATGATGGAAGTTATGTGCAAAGTAATCTATACATGTACTACTTTTATCTCTCGTCGGATGATTGATGACTAACTTAAGATTGCAATTTAAAACTATAATACCTCAATCTATATATAATATAATAAAATATATCGTACAAGCAACATTATTATGTTCTAACGTTAAATAGATCTATTGAAATAGATTATTTTAGACGAAACTATATATTTTTTGAAATCCCAAGAGATTATATTGTAAAATAAACAGTTACGCACACCCACTTGTTTGTCCGTACTTCATTTTTAATGATGTTAATACTTGATAGTATAATAATAAAACTTATAAGTACAGACAATATATTCAGTATATCGCTTTGCCAATTGAAAACAACACGAGTAAAACAAAAAGATAAACATCTGTAGTTTTACATATACCCTTTGTGGAGAACCTACATAAGTACAGAGTACATATATGTAAAATGGTTAGTATGGGTTAAAATTAACTATGGTTGAATAATATGGGTAAACAATGCCCACTTTTTCTACTTTGTAATTAATTTTGATTTTAATGATACAACATTTTATTACCCAATGTTTGTATTAAATTTGTACTAGTGTTTTTAGACGGTGTTTAGATATTAAGAATAAAAATACTAATTTCAACTTCCCATTACCACTTCGTAAACTCGAACTGCTCATGTTCTGAACTTGTCCTGTAACATCTGCTACCGGAACTGATCCCAAACTGAAACTTGTCCGACTTAAAAACTTTTTGTTACCGTCTGTTAGAAGCACGGTACGAAGCTGCATGTATTTTGTGAAACTTTTCTCATGGACATGTGTTATCTTAACTTTCGCGAATAAAATCGTGTTAGCCAAACGAATTGTTCTATTCAATAAATTGTACACTTTTATATGTTTTAAACTTGATTTTTTGAAAAATTCTATTATATATATGTAGCCTTCGTATATGGCGTGGTTTTGGCATATCCGGGAGTTTTGGTATATCGAAACCGCGACTTCCTCTAGTCACAAAAGAGTAGTAAAAGCTAACTACAGGAAATGCCAGAAAAATGTCATGCCCGTTGTATAATATATAACAAAATTATCATTGGAAAATTGCTAGACCTTAAATATCCAGACCAGTAACAGGTATAATTGTAAGATAGTTAATAGAATCAGGCGTTACTTTGCGGAAATCCATTATAATGAAGAAAAGTAAGTTACTTTGCTAAGATCCGCATGCAAAATATAAAAATGGTGTATATTACCTAGTTTTTTGAAGTGCACCACCCGCCCTCCCTCAGTAGCGTGCACAAGCAAACTAACACCGCCACCAGGAACCGCCACCAGGTACCCTCCACCAACCACTACAATACCACCACTAGATAATATACACCACCGAAGCCGAGAACACGACACGTGACGGCCGCCGGTCGTAGAGTCTATTACGCTTGATAATGCCTCGTTTTGGGGCGAAACACGTGTCGTGTTCTCGGCTTCGGTGGTGTATATTATCTAGTGGTGGTATTGTAGTGGTTGGTGGAGGGTACCTGGTGGCGGTTCCTGGTGGCGGTGTTAGTTTGCTTGTGCACGCTACTGAGGGAGGGCGGGTGGTGCACTTCAAAAAACTAGGTAATATACACCATTTTTATATTTTGCATGCGGATCTTAGCAAAGTAACTTACTTTTCTTCATTATAATTGTAAGACAAATATTTGTATTGCCTACGTATAGTTGTTCCGGGTCTGGGTGTTTGTGCGTGTGGAATTTATGTCTGTAAAACGCACCCACGACATAGGAGAAATCCTACTGTTGGTTATCGTCTAAAAAAAATCATTGTAACCTATCATAAGTTCACTGCCGAAAATACCCCCTATAGATTGTCACAAAATAGCCGCATGCATTCATTGAATTACCGTAAAACCTTGCAGGTCGTCGCTCCATCTAGTGGAGGGTCACCCTACACTGCGTTTTCAGGTACGTGGTTGCCGTTATCGGTTCTACGAGCATTAACGCTGACATACTTTTTTCTAATCCACAATAAACGTAATATTTTGAAAACATGAATTGCCAAAAAAATACCACGAATCGTAGTGTTTTTAACGTTCTACGAAAGACAACGGTCTTTGAAAGACTATAATTATGGAGGGTGAACAAAATACAGGCCAGAGTAATGCTTTTCTAACATTAATCGTTTTACAAGTATTTGTTAAAAAAGGGCAACTGTTGTTTGTTCGTCAATTTTAGCCTCTTTCTATTTGAAAAAAAAAGTTAGAGAACCTATCACAGCAAAGTTAAAATTAAGTCTTTAGGTATTTTTTTTATTTCCAGAAACCCTTTAATTCATACACGTGTATCATTAGATAAAGCATACATACATCAAACACAAGAGTACTCAGACACGAGAGTAAAGTACTAGCTGTCGCACCTCGAAGATTATTAGGTGTTACACTCATATAGGTCAGAGTTATAGTTCTCAATTACTACAATTATTTATTATATTAAGGCTTTAAAGTC
The DNA here is from genome assembly GCA_019845155.1 of Luehdorfia chinensis. Lineage (NCBI taxonomy): Eukaryota > Metazoa > Arthropoda > Insecta > Lepidoptera > Papilionidae > Luehdorfia > Luehdorfia chinensis. The sequence goes on from JAHVAK010000587.1 coordinate 628,642, forward strand.
TTCAACGAATAATATAGCATTATTGGTGGTAGAATCTTTATGCGAGAATCGATCTAGGTAGCACAGGACAGCACTGTGGTGGTACACAGTGCTGTCAACCAGCAGTTTGCAAGCATTACTGTGTTTCGATCTGAACGGTTTATAAACTAGTGCAATACTGAGCATTCTGAGACTCATCATCAGCTCTTAAGTATGACGAAACGGATGTGACGGGTGCAGTGTGGTGTCACACAGATTTTCATTGGTGACACAGCAATTGTTATGAGCAGTCGTTGCACTTGTCATCAGGTGAACGTTTTGCTCGTTTCGTCACTTTATCCAATAAAAAAAATATGAAATCTTATTTTTGTTTTTATTTCAGTTACGACCGTTTTGTATTAACAGTGCGACGTGTTCAACTATCCTCGCTATTATAAATCTGATCAAAAACTATTTTATTACACGGAATGTGCATGAGTTGGCTACGTGAGTGGTCTCTGCCGGTGCTGTATATATGAATGGAAAATATATGTGTGTATATATATATATATATATATATATAATTATGTGAATTCGACTGCTCATTTTATCATCACTGTAAATTAAAATATTATTGGACGCTTCCTCAAAGTTACGTAATACCTACAATGAGTTTCAGTCGGTTACGTAGCCATTTATATCCTTTGCCGGAAACAGGCATTACTCTTAGGATTAGTTCCATTTACGACTGAAATCCGTCGTCCGCTCGACTAATTCTTCACTTTCTGAAATAAAGACGAATCATTTTAACTGGTGGTAGAATTTCTATGCAAGAATACGTGTAGGTAGGTGCCAACCCAGGCCAGTTATTTTACTGTTTTTCGATTTGAAGGGCGCTGAGAACTAGTGTAATCACTGAGCATGTGAGACTTAAGAACTGATGTCACAGGGTGACGGACGCAGTGTGACGGGCGCAGTGTGGTGCCACACAAAAACGTCTGTGTGACACAGCATTTGTTAACGGGCGTACGTTGCACTTCTCGTCTCGTCACATTATTAAAAAAAATATAACCCAGCCAAACCTAGGTTTGAATCGAAACTTATTAATCTGTGGCTGCTTGTGTTGTAAATGTCCTTTGTGCTACCAGGGGCACTGTAATATTATCATACGCTTTCCGGAAGATGTTACCCGGGTCGAATTCGAGTGCCATCATAAAAGACAATAATTAACTCTCGGCAAAATGAGTTTTCCAAATTAGGTAACTTTAAGCGTAATAAGAAAAAAGTATCTTTCAGGGAACAAAAGAAGGCCGTGGGCATTGTTGAATTTCGTTATAAAGGGGTTCTAATAAAAAATAGTGGGAGAAAATCTTCTTAATTTTTAAATTGCTTTATTTTCCTTGGTTATTTTAACGACTTCAAAAACGGAGAAGGTTCTCAATTCGTCACATTCATTTTTTTATGTAATGTACATGTTAATCACGCCGGTCACGAGAAATCACCTCGTGGCCGTTATTACCTTACTACGCGGGAATGCTTGTCTATAATTTTGAGGAAATAAATTTAACTTACCCAATATCAGCCGACTAGTAGTGGCTTAAGAGAATCTACCATCCCATCTCATCCCAAGGGTGTCGTAAAAGTCGACAGAACGTAAATTAAAATCAAGGGATGGGCAGCAGCATCTTCTTGGAACATCTGGATAATTAAACTGCGGTTGCCTACCCTGCCTGCCACCTGCCGCGTGGCAACTATGGCGAAATGGGGGGAGGCCTATGTTTAGCAGTGGACTAGTGATAGGCTGAAATGATGATGATGATGAATATCAGCTCGTACTCACAGTCACTAGCCAGCGATATTTTTATATGTAAGTAATGTATGATAGTGACTGGAGTCAAAGAAAAAAAATATTTTTCTTTAAAGACGCGGTTGTAGAGACAGACTTGTCACAGCCAGCACGAAACATTCAATAAAAAAATGAAAGCGGAAATAATAAAGCAGTTCACAAGTGAAATGGCGCCATCTATGTAAATTAAAAAAAATACGATCGAGACCAATTGGCGCGACTGGGATAATTCTTTACCACGTAGATCGATTCCGATAATTATTTATATATTTTTAATAGACGGTTAAGTCCTGATGATGGGATTCATGAGAAAAATCATTAAACTCTTAAGTTCGCGTTAGTATGTTTGGAGTTGCTTCGTAGGAGTCGGTGTTAAATAATTATCATACTAGGAGTTCACTTATATCGTTGGTACGTTTACATAATAAACAACAAAGGAAAGAAAGTTAATTTGCTAAGATCTTTACTTCATTATAATGGATTTCCCCAAAATAAAGCCTGATTCTATTAACTATATAATAAACAACAACAAAAACGTGTTGTCTCTGTCTACCTCTTATATGGAAAAAAGTCCTAACTATTATGGTGTTATTCTGCACGAATAAACGCTGTCCGTGCAATTTCTTAATCGCCTCTTACGACACCTCGTTAGGAAAGAAGTAGATGCTATTCTACTCTGCTGGATACCTATCGGATTCCACCCATCGATCTTACAACGGTTTTTAAATCGTCAAGAACGGTAATGTCATCTTAATTATGACCGCACTTGGTGAACCAACTATGGGGAGTGGTCCGAGGAATTGTTCGGATTAATTCCAGCCGCTGATTTTCATCACCGCACATTGCGGCACAGCGCAAAGTTCCATCGTCACCACCTTGATGATTGGCATTCCAGCACATTGCATTTTTCGCGCAATTTTCTGCCACGCACAAGCACTTTAAGGAATCTGCTGCCGCCAGCGGTTTTTCCGGACCGATACGACTTAGGGACCTTAGGGACAGAAAAGAGCCTATTCCTTTCTCAAAGGCCGGCAACGCATCTGCTATTCCTCTGGTATTGTAGATGTTCATTGGCGGCAGTGATCAGTTACCATCAGGTGAGCCGCTTGCTCGTTTGCCCCCTCTTGCATGAAAAAACAAAAAAAAAACCGCAACTAACTGGTTAGTCCTAAATAGTGAAAATTGTAGTAAAACTAATAATCACTTCCTTTTGTAACACTAAGACCCGATTTCACCTTATAACTTTCTTAGTCTCGAGAATAACTCTCCCGGAATAATTTAACTCTCTACTCTCAACATTTAGTCTTGGATAACTTCGTTTTTCTTTTACCATTTATTACATACGTGCATACATACATACAGTCACGCCTTTTTCCATATAAGCGCGGTAGGCAGAGGCTGTACAGAAACTGCAGAAGCTGTAGAGGGGTTCATAATGCATGCATGAGATATTGCTACTTTATACCAAAACGACACCACATATAACCGTATTTGGCGGAGAAAGGTGTGTTAAATATGAGGTAAAAGGTAAGGTTAATGCAGCATGAAACATTTTTTTTAATGCAGCATTTTTCACGATGTTTTTTCTCAAGCGAGCGATAAGGATTGGCGTGGCTTAATGCTCAAAAAACCTGAATTCCACTCACCAGGCACGAGCTTCGAATTCCAGTCGGAACCAAAAAAAAACCTCAGACTATTGTTTTTCGGGTTTGGTAGGTCACCCACGTGAAATTATGGTCTGTGAAGAACTGGTGACGACAGAATCTTACTTCGATCGTATTTTTTAACTTCTTTTTTATAAATAATCTCATTAAAATATTTATAACTAGGTGCATCAGTGAATTCGTTCATTTCAACTTTTGGAGTTGTTAAAGACAGGCTATTTAAAAGACTTAGTGACGTATAAAGGTTTACATCAAGGGTTCTGCTACTGTACCATAGATGGCGTTCTGTTGAATATTATAGAATAAATGTTTATAAACTCGGAACTGGTGGTAGGATTCCTATGCAGGAATCCGTCAAGGTAGGTACCACCCCAGGGCCAATTATTCTGCCGTAGACCAGTAGTGTGCCAACATTACTGTATTTCGGTTTGATGGGCACCGCTAGCGTAATTACTGGACATATGAGACTCAAGAACTAGATGACAGGCGCAGTGTGGTGTCACACAGAAATGTTCTGCATTTGTTATGGGCAGACGTTATCATTAGTTGCACTTACTATATTTATTTTTATACACTGTTATTTGTATGGATGTTTTTACTTATTATATACTTAGTATCCGATTTTGTTTATTTATAATTACATTGTTATTTACTAATACTTTTAAAAATAAAATGTTAAAACACGAATACAATAGGTTTCATTGAGTCTCGTTCGTTTGCCAATACGATTTGTATGTCCATATTTACACAGTAAATGCTGAGCCAACCCCTTTTCGACACATAACTAATTGGTTTTAAGTAATTTTATTTTTGTTTGTATTTTTAATATTCAAGTGTCTTAATTTTTTTTCTGATCTGTTTATCAGGTGATCGTCTTGCTCCTTTCATCACTTTATTCAATAAAAAAAACCGGGAAACAAACTCCATGAAACATAGTCTAAGTTCATCCCAGTGTTATTATCTATACCCTGTGCAAAATTCATGTCAATATATTCAGTAATACTTGAGCTAAATTCGTTTGTATAGGAAGCAGAGACAAAAAGGTAAACTTTTTCTATGAAAATATTTGTATGATGTAAAGTACCAGGCACTTTTAACCTTCTATGGTACTCGACTATATGGTCTGGCATATTTGAGGTGGTCAATCCGCTATCCGTCGGTAGCTGCAAGGTTTTATTAGCATTCTGCTTTGTCGACTGTTACGACATCGTATGAGAGCAGTTCTCATAAGAACAGTTGATTAAAAAAAGTGTCCCTTCATTAGTATTTCCCCTGTGACGTGGGTGCATTTCACAGACATAATTTCCACATGCACAAATACCCGAACCCGAAACAACTATATGTAGGCTGTAAAAATATTTGTCCATTGCGGCAAATCGAACCCGCGACCTGTAGCGCAGAAGCCATGGGAGCCTCTGCCTCTGCATCGGTCTTTGATCCAACTGAGCCGACAAGTATTAGTAACTTTTAGCAAGTACCTTCTTCTTCTATCACTGAAAGCTGGCGATCTGGTCTGTGCACAGGCTAGGCGAAATAGTTCAATGCGCCGGAATCGTTCAGGCCAATCTCATATGTTCCGCCATCCAGCTCATTACTTTTGTTTTCTTCTATATAAACTATACATTCGTAACCAACGCCCAAGCAACGAAGCGCGATGTGAATCCAAGGTGAAATGAACGATCCCTAAATAATTTATTGTGAGCTCAACCATTAAATAAGATTATTATTTTTCCTAATAAAATTCCAAACAATTCTATTATTCTCGTATTTTCAGCATATTAAATTCAGCGTAGTCATAGGATATGAATTATATTATTCGTAAGCTGCGTAGATATCGTTTTTTATTAAATATGTCACTTTATTGCGTCACAAAATTATATAAATTTGCTCAAAAAAGACTCTCTAGTTTTGACCACAATACAAACATAGGAAGATCTTAAAAAAAAAACAAGATTAAGCCCTACAGTAGGATTTCTCCTGTATCGTGGGTTCGTACCCGAAAACCAACAAATTGTGTTTTTGCCGATATGGCACCGGCTGGGGTCGAACCTAGGACCCGCAGCATAGAAATCAGGTACTTTGACTACTAGGCCAAGCAGTCGTTCACATCCCATTCTTCAGTAAAATAATTTAAGTTAAATAAATCAAGTATTTTCTGTACACTAATAAAAAAAAATCATTGTGGTCTTCTTTCTCTCTTTCTCCCGTAGTTAATCGCGATGCCCGAAATTTAGATATTGTCCGAATCCCTTGTCTTGATAAAAAGAATATGAAAGGATCCAGCACCGCAAACCGCATGTCTGACGACACAGTAGAAAATAACTGGTTGGTTTTCTGAGATACTGTAGGACTAAGGCCTGAGGCAGAATAGCGAGCTCTTGATTGTAGATCAATTTCCGTTTAGTATCACCGAGCCCAATTAACAAGCAGCAACTGAATACTTATTCGTGACAAAAATACCTTTTGCAGAAGTAATTACATACGAATGGTAATCGACATATCTCTCTGTTTCCCTGCGAAAAACTTCAACCCCGCGCATTATTCCATCGTGAACGGAACGGTCTTATGGTAAATGATATGTAAAAATATGTTAATAAGGAAACGTTATTATTTGTATATTAAACAATATTATTCACAATGACCAGTTTTGTATTCATGGTTATTATAGCCGGATTTAGTTTCGGTTACATTTTCCGGTAGTAATCATCTGTGTATGATTATTAACAGTGACGTTATGACTAAGTGCACTTATTTGTCTTCATTTAACTCTATCCTTAGGTATTATCGAAGGAAGGTTATAATGCAGTTTCACAGATACAAAAACAATTACAATTAGAAAACTAAATATTATACCTCTGTAGATAGGTACAGCCGAGCCGGGGCGGGTAATGAATCTGCCCCATCTTATCCCATGATTATCGTTACAGTCGAGTAAGGGAAAATAACAGGGCTGTCGAGATTTAACGAAATGACTATCTCAAGAATGCCAGACCGAAAATCACAGATAGGTAACGGAGATCAGTGTCTAAGGTGTGAGAAGTCTGGCATTGTGATCACCAATCCACCTGCCAAGGTTTTGACAAATTCTCCAACGTTGAGAGATCCCTCTGTCCAGCAGTCGGACGTTTACTAGCTCATTCTGTAGAATAAGATAGATATTCTGGCCGCTGTCACAGGTGTTCGGAAATTTGAACATTTATTTACAAGTGTGTAAACTTTTAAAATTTGTCTCAAGAGATGAAGGAACATTACTACCCATGTGAAATCTATTAGCATCTGAATGCACAAGCTGTAAAATTATGTAAGACTAGCTGATGCCTGCGACTTCGTCCTCGTGGATATAGGTTTTTCAAATATCCCGTGGAAATTATTTGATTTTCTGAGATAAAAAATATCGTATGTCCGTCTCCAGGATTCAACTTATCTCTGTGTCAAATTTTGTCAAGATCGGTTCAGCAGTTGAGCCGAGAAAAGGTAACAAATAGACAGAATGACAAAGCGAATTAATTTATAGCATTTATAATATTAAATAGAATTAAGAGAAATATTTACACTGCCATGAATAATGATGATGGAAATTAAAGCCGCGCTCGTAGCACCTTATTTCTACAGGCTTACAGATTTTACGTAGGAACCTTGAATATTTTCGAAATAAAAAGTAGTTTAAATTGCTCACTGTAAGTAAGTCCCTTACCTGCCAATGAAAGTCCCGATAAAATCGATTTCGGAGTTTAGACTAAATGTTACTGTAAGATACGCTTTATGATTTTCTTACTGAGTCTTTCGAATGAATTTAGTACTTTAGACGTGATGCTTTCGAACAAACAAACAGACGAACAGACAGACAGACATTTCTAAAAATGATAGAATTAGTTACTTATTTTTAGACTCGCTCATTCATTTATTTCGCAAAATTTTAAAATGTACGGACACACGCAGTTTAAAGTTTTATTATATGTATAGATGTCTGTATATATGTCAACAAATTTTAATTTTGTAATACACAATCAACGCAAAAAGTGTATAAATATCGTAATATTTCGACAATTTTATAAATGTACACTCTGCGTAATGCGTAATTTAGAGTTCGGTATCTGCTACGAAAAAGGAAGTATCAACCTTCATTCTATGTAAACTCATTAAAAAAACCTGCCTTATTCGAAGTAATAAATCTTGTTCGCTAAAAGGTTTTTTTCAAACAGACTCTGCATGCCATTTATATTAAGTCAAATTTAATTTACGATAGTACATAAATATGAATGATTTTCAAAAATTATAGAGTTGTCTTTTACCTACAATTTCAAAATCATGCCGTTATTTGGACAGAATGCTGTTGCGCACACTTATTCTTCGGAGTTATCAGTCATTTTTGTAATAGAAGACTGTATTACAAAAATGACTGGAAACTCCGAAGAATTTTTGTAATACAGAAGATTGTATTACAAAAATGAAGAACCAGATGAATGAAGAACATTTTTACAAAAATGACTGTAAACTCGGAAGACTCTGCCCCAGTAATATTTCACACTTAGCTATATTCAGGTTTTCACCTGGCGATACCTGGTCACTTTCCGGGAATGAGGGTGGATTGTTATTCTTTTTTTATATGACTTTCACACGTCTTTATATGTTTACCTGTATAAACCTCATATAATACTTACTTTCGTCTAACAATTACACGTTTCAAATTAGTCTATTTTATTTATTTGTTCCTTCATCAGGTAAGTTTAGTAAGTTTAGTTTAGGTAAGTTTGTATAGTAAAATAAAACAATATCAAAACATAACAAACTAAATAAAGTAGGACTTTAGAACCTAACCATTGTAAAGTTTGTTACGTGGATGTGGTATAACATATGAATAACTGTTGTTAGATCCATGCCAATTTCATTCCAAATGTCACCTAACTAGTTGAATACGAGTATCATAACTGCAACGTATACGAGTTAGGATATTTAAATGAAACCTCGCTGTGCTAGTGTTCTAAAGTTTTGGCACATTGTATACAGTTTTAATAACCGTTATGCTGCATTTGACCTAAAGATAAATTGAAAACGCAGCATTTAGGCTATTTATAATATTACTGAAATACACTATAATATAACTACTAGTGGTAGGATTCAGTAGTGTGCAAACATTACTGTGTTTCGGTCTGAAGGGCACTGAGAGCTATTGTAATTACTCGGCATATGAGATTTAAGAACTAATGTTTTAGGGCAATAAACGTTGTGTGATTCGACACAGAAGAGTTCTGGGTGACACAGTATTTCTTATGAGCAGACGTTGCACTTACCATCAGGTGAACGATTTGCTCGTTTCGTCACTTTATGAAATAAATATATATATATACATCAATGAAAAAAAACTGCCCGGCATGCGTTCCAATTGCACTGATTTTTAGCATATTAATACTGCTGAGCACAGGCCTCCTCTCATATTTGAGAGGACTTCGAACTTGGGAAGAGTCCGCCACGCTGGTCCAATGCGGTTGGTGTACTTTACATGATCCCGAAATATATTTTTGTTCCTCAGACAAGCAGGTTTCCTCGCAATATTTGCCTTCATCCCTGTGCAATAGGTAAATCTTAAAATTGCAGAACAATTTTGGAAGAAGCACCGGGAATCTTGACTACCTCTGGACTTTTAAAACAAATTATAATTAAACAGTCACTAAAAAAAGAAGCTTACGTGTTTTCAAATCGATTATTTTGTGTTCGGGTCTGATTGTCGCCTTGACCCTGACACTGCACCCTAGCCTGTCTCTGATATTATCGCATTAGCATGACATTCGGTGCGGGTAGATGAGAAAGAGTCAGCGTCTCGATGTTTCCTGGACACGTGCTGCACTATTAATACCTGCATAGTTGATAGCTTCCTACAGAATTCTGAAGTTTTCGCTCTTTTTTTCCATTGCTTTTCACGTGGTAAACCTGTATTTATAATATACATTACACAAAATGGGATTAGGGAGCCGATAGGTATCTGGCAGAGTAGAATAGCACCTTTCCTACCGAGGTATTATTAGAGGCGACTAAGGTAAGGTATTGTAAGGACAGCCTTCATTCGTGCAGAATAACCCCATAATATGCAATTCTGTTACTCTACTGCTCGTGGAAACGCAATAAGGAGTAATATATTTGACTTTGACTCGTACCAAAATGGCGGCGACGTGATGAACGCCACCCGTCAGGTAGGTTTCCAGCCAGGGCAAAAGGGTGGGCTGCATGGGCCTCTGCCTCCACCTTACTCGAGAAAAAGGCGTGACTGTATGCATGGTATTCGAAATACTTGCGTGTTTGTAAGAATGGAAGCATAAATGCACTAATAAGCTATCAAAGCTCTTCTGTATGATTAATCATTTTAACGAATTTCTGAATTCAATATAACTTAGATTGTATTATCTCTATCAGATATTCAACATCAAATGCTAAGTATGTGAATGACAAGAGTATAGGAGAAATTATAATGTAAATTTAATCGGTCTCCAATATTGCCATCCTTCACGTGACATGGAGTTCAGTGAATCTAGTAATATCAATATGATTTTACGTATGAGACGGGATTCAAGACGGCTTTTATAGTGATATTACTGTTAGATTGGGAACGAAATAGTAGTCAGATGTTTTATGAAAATGAAAATCTGAATGTGGTACTTTCACTAATAACGGCTGGCTTAGTAGCTAAGCGATTGGTTTCTGCATTACGGATCCCGGGTTTCATTACCATAAAAAAATATTTTCGCTTAGGCTTTTAAAAGATCTTTTCTTTTCCTTTTCCAAATAGGGAAAACTTGTAAGCCCGTCAACCAGAAATGAAGCACAGGGGCGACAAAACAACTATATCATCCTCTCAAAATCAAAGATCTGACAAATGTTGTTAAAATGTTATATGTACTGTATGACCTTTTAATATTCGTGTTAAAAATAATTAAGTTGAATGGCCCAGTGACCCAAAAGGACCTCCGACAATAGGAGGCCCCACTTCTTTTGTTTCTTTCTTATTGGAGAAAGTGACGAGGCGAGACGAACGTTCACCTAAACACACTTTGGGCTATTCCGCCATGCCAGTCTTCCACATTAACCCGGCGTCAAACACATGCAGGGTCACTGCATGTTTTACATTTGAAGTATTTTTATGAAGTGATTACAGTACATCACCGTTAATATCAATACCTGGCGATAAGGACCACCGCTTCTTAACGCGTCTCTCACTTCAGTCCTGTGGTTATCGCGTAAGGTGTAACAAGTGCTTAAACCTGCGACCGGGTAATTATGACCCTGCTCAACAACGACGTTGCTACTTTGTGCCGAAAATCATTTAGAACTTTTATGTATTTTTACATATTTATGCTTTATAATTTTTAGATGAATGTCTAAAATGGATCCAGAGGTGGATGACCCTCATTGAATTAGTCATGTTTGAGCACTGGGCATAAATTTATATGTAGCAAACATGTGATTTTATATTGTAATAACTGTAGTGAAAACCTAAACATAAAATATTGATTATAAGAAATTCCCAATGTTTCTGTGATTTAATTTCAAAAGTGCCATATAGTAGATCAAATTTAAGTATATTTTTGATAAAAACCTTTAATTGTTTTGTTTTTCTTTATGGTCAAAGAGGAAATATTTTTTTTTTACATGTATTCATCACAATACTGTTTCTTTAGAAACCATTTTAATGGCATGTAAATAAGTTTTATAAATAATGAACGATTTTTCATATAAGGTAGGAATTTTTTTAAACAAGGAATCTCAATGGAGGGTCATGATGACCCTCCTCAACGATAGTGTACCTTTATCCTGCCACAATGACGCTGTCGCAATCCTCTATTTTCAAAACAAAACTTTCATTTTATTTAAGACAGTGACGAGACGAGCCAATCGTTTACCTAATGGTATGTGCAAGGTCTACCCATAACAAATGTTGTGTCTCACAAAACATTTGTGTGTGGCACGACACTGCGCTCGTCACCCTAAGATATCTGTTCTTAAGTTTCATATACCCTATCTTTAGAACGAAACACTTACCGTGTTTCGTTCTTTGCACACTACTGCTTCGTGACAGACGTATATTAATATTATATAAAATAATGATTTCTTATATTTACGCGAACACTACACATTTAAATGAAACTAATTTTACGGATTTTATCGCGTTTATTTTTGTTATTTATAACCCGACGTTTCGAGTGCTTTACAGCACCCATGGTCACGGGGGGACTGAGGTGACAGATGTCCTGATGTCATAGTTAACCCGGAGTACCTTCAGCTTTTTTATATTTACGTGAACACTACACATTTAAATGAAACTAATTTTACGGATCAGGAGAAAATCCACCCTTCAATGTAGGAACATATTAATTTTATTTTCACGATTTAGTTTTTTTTTCTCATTAAACGATGATTTGACAAGCTCCATGAGCCGGGAGGAAAGTTCCTGCTCTACCATCACAAAAATAAAGGGTCTCTTTAACGTCTATAGACCCATTATATATACTTAATTTTTTCGCATTCTTAAAAGCTATTATAAGCTATTATTAAAAGCTTTTATTAACTTGTAATGTTTGTGAAGTTCCAATCTTGCTATTTCACCTACTTTCCGATGTCAGACAGATTAAGCTAAATTTTGGCATACCAATGTAGCTTCGGTGACAATGCACTAATATTGTCTTCTGCCTGTCGCCTGCCTGTCTCTTTATGACATGATTATGATATTAAAAATGGATATCCAATAGTGTATCAGATGCCGTGAGATTTTTCTGGTATTGCTGAGTTAATGATAGCATAACATCAATCACTTATAAAAAAAATTAGACTACTTCTCGACACACAATTATGCGAATTAAGAGATGAATTAATTTATATATATATATATATATGTATGTAACTATAATTTAAGACTGTGTACTTTAAATATTATCTAATCACATCATGGATAAACCAAAAACAGTTTTAAGGCATTGTGAACATACCATTAATCAAACGCCGCATGTGAGTGATGTTCGCGTACCACAATTTGGCCTTTGTTGGATATATTGTGGTCGTATCGAATGTCTTTATAAGCAAAAACCGAATGTCTATGACTTACTGTTGGTCATTTCTAGAGCCAATTTCAAGTGAGCAATATTGGTAGGATTCTATAGTGCACATTACGTATTATGTTTTTGGTAAAACGTGTTGTAGATGCATTATATAAAAAAAGTAAAGTAACAGCTTATAAATTTGCCACTGCTGATCACAGGCCACCTTTCATTTTTGAGAGGGCTTTGGAGCTGTGAAGAATCTCCCATGCTGCTTCAATGCAGCAGACTTAAAATATCCTCGAAATATCTTTATTCCCAAGACACGCAGGTTTCCTTGAAATATTTTCGTACAGCTGAATATGTAAAAGTAAAGTAAAGTTTCAGCCTTATAAATGTCCCACTACTGAGCACAGGCCTCCTCACATTTCTGAGAGGGTTTTGGAGCTAGGAAGAATCCGCCACGCTGCTCCAATGCGGGTTGGCGGACTGCACATGTCTTTGAAATATTTTTAATTTCTCAGACATGCAGGTTTCCTCACGATGTTTTCCTTCACCGCCGAGCACGTGGTAAGTCAGCACTTAAAATTGCAATTAACAATTTTAGTGGTGCCGGCACCGGGAATCAAACCCAGGACACTCGCGTACTATGAAATTAAAAGCGAGCGCCTAGCCCCTGAGCTACCACGGCTGAATATGTGCTCAGCGGTAAATCATCACTCAAAATGCAGTACCAATTTAGAGGTGCTAGCACCGGGGATTTTTATCAGCTAACTCGCATTCTATTATATTGTAGACTAGCGCCCGATCCCCGAGTCCCAATGACTGCGACCCGATGTCCCCACTTTATAAACCACTTAGTAAATAACAATTATTGTGTAAGCAATATTTTTTTAAATCAGATGTGCTGTCAGGAAGAAATCTTCCATTTAACAAAATTAATAACCGTTCCAACTTTTTTTATTGGATACAGTGACGGTAAGTTCAACGTCTGTCCATCATCTGATACATCAGTTCTTAAATCTCATATGCTCAGTGATTACACTAGCTTTATCTGCCTTTCCGACCTAAACTCAGAAATGTTTGCACACTACTGCTTGACGGCAGAATAACCGACCCTGGGTACCTACCTAGAAGAACTCCTGCATAGGAATTGTCTTCAGTAAAAGATTTTCGACGCGCTAATCGACTCCCGCAAAGACTGGACCAACTTCAATCTCCGTAGCAGGTTTACATCGACATAGATAGGATTACATAGAAACCATGTGACTCCAATGACAGTACATTAAAATATGGAAATAGGTTTCACTTCATGGAGACCAGTGCTGTTCTATAATATTAGCAGGGCCAATATATTATATCGATATATCGAATTTCTGAGGAATTTATATAGAGCCACTACAATGCCAGTGAAATTACAAAGTAGTAGTGACTACTACTAAAAATATCTACTGTTTTACTAATTTATGGTAATGTAGGAGTAAAATGGTGAATATTTTTAGTGCTGATTTACCAATAAAATCATACCTTATAAGTCAGTCAGTCTTAGACATTAATACAATTTACGAAATATTGGGTCTTTTAACCCGCATATTTCCGGGTTCCTTAACTCTTTTAAATTTGAGGGAAGGCCCATGTCTATCAGTGGGGTATTTAAAGGCTGTTACTTACCTTTAATTTTTTATCCAATTAAATATATTTTTTTATTTCGTTTCTATGGTGATTTTGTTGTTTTTATATGATTTATTTAATAAGATTAATAAGACAAATTATTAGTTTCTTTCTTTTCATATAATCTTTACTAATTTTAACTTCGTACCATGACTATTTTTTTTTGCATCAACACAGATATCCAACCAATAATTCCCGGCTAGCCAGCTGGGGCAACATAGTCGATACGTACAAGTACGGATATAAATGTTCAGTATTAAAGCTGATCGGAAATTTATAGCTAACCATGTCACGGTCGCGCATCTATTTTATTAGTTAGACAAATATAAATACATAATACATACAGATAGACAGACTTCATCATCATCTTGAACATTTCAGCCAATCTTAGTCCACTGTTTAACATAGGCCTCCCCCATAGATTGCCACAATGCACGGTCCTGAGCCCCAGGTAGTCGCTCCATCTAGTGGGGGAGCACTCTACTTTGCCGGTACGAGTTTGCCACTCTGGACCCTTTCTTCACCAAACATTGCAATGATGTATATAGCCTTTTTAATCGTTATGAATCAGCCATCGGAAAGGCTTGTATCATAGCCATCAGGTAGGAGATGAGTAACTGACGTTGAGTATTGTGTATTTTGATCGAGTATGACTAACCCACCAACAAGTTTCCATTAATAATTCATAGGTAGGAAAGTTACTGAGAGTGTTATTTAATATGTTTGTTATATAAAATTGGAGGGAACACAGTCTGCAGCCCCGTCATGAAGAGATTCGAGTTAGGCAAAACTACTAAGGCGCGAGCCTAACCAAGGTGCAGGATGCAACCATTGTGACTGTCGAAATGTCCAAGCAACAGCCGTAAAGACGCGATGCAGCAGAATGCAACTTGCGTCGAAATGACTATCGCCGGACAAAAGTCGTCACAAAGGCATCCATACAGTCGCAAAACCTCCGCCAACCATAAGTCGCATCGACTTAGCCGCCGGTTCACTCATATAACCGCTATAAGATGCAGTAAGTACTGCATATATACGCTCACCACCGGCACTAAGATGATATTTCTTTCAATAACGCATATCGGTTCCAGTCTGCGTTTACCGCAGACTCCTGTCTCGGTATTCTTATAATGCAACTTAGTCGGTACTGAGTCGCGCTCGTCCTCCACCCCTCCGCGGGTTGAAATTTTAAGTGCTCAGATTTTGATCAAACTTTGTATAAACGTTCTAGCTGTTAAAAATTATCACTAAAATTGTTATTACTTAGTTTCAACTAGCTCCAAGAAGCAATACTTTTTGATTTATTGATATAATTAAAGGTATAATAAATTCTGCACTTAACCTTCTAACTTCATATTTGAGCAATAGAACGCAGAAAGTAGTTAGTGTGCCTCAGGGTTCGATTCTCGGCCCATATCTATTCCTAATTTACATTAATGACTTACCTTACCTAGTAGAGGATAACCATGATAAAGTATTATTTGCTGATGACACATAGTTGATTTTTAAAATAAAACGTCAACTTTTATTATATGACGAGGTGAATAATGCTATTTCAAAAGTAGTCCATTGGTTTAACGTTAACAATTTGAATTTATTTAAATTTATATTCGATTTCTATTATTTTATTATATAATGTTAAAAATAGTTTTGGACCACTCAATACATAATCGATTAATATTATTTTTAATTTATAATACGTCGTCACAATATCAATGACATGTTACAAATTAGTAACAATCATTGCTATGCGGATGACAGTATTGATGCCTTATACACCGTCCGTGCCGATCTTATTGGACAAAATCTCGATACGGGGTCGACTAAATTTAGTCTAATTCAACCCTAAAAAGACACGAGTATGCGTGTTTACCTCTAAAAAGAAACCCTTTGTCGTATCCCCTCGCTTATTTTCTTATTTGGATTCATTCCTGCTGCTAAATTCCACTATGCCACATTGCGACAGAATCAAATTTCATCGGCACCACCTGGATGACTGGCACCACTGTGCGCTTTGCTAGAAATTTTCTACCACGCACAACAACTTTGTGGAATTTGCTGCCGCCCGCGGTTTCTCTGGACCGATACGACTTAGGGACCTTCAAGAAAAGAGTCCACTCCTTTCTCAAAGGCCGGCACCGCACACGGAATTCCTCTGCTATTATGGATGTTCATGGGCGGCGGTGATCACTTACCATCAGGTAAGCCGCTTGCTCGTTTACCTCCTATAAAAAATGAAAAATCTCTTAAAAAAACTAATATTTCTTTTGGTTTAAAGTAATTCGAGATAGTTATTTAATAAATATTAAAGAAATTAATTAGAAAATCTAAACATGCAGTTTGATTAAAACAGCTTTTAACTTAAAATATTATTAACGGGAAAATGAGCAAGAAAAACTTCGTTTGTTTCTGAAATGAAAATAAAATAAGATTTGCGAACTTCGCTGACGATTCAATTTACGCATGCAAATTTACATTTTGGAGAAACGAAAATTGTCCTAATAAGAAATGAAGTCAGTGAGACTTAAGTTTCACGAGAATATAAACGCCAGCGATAGTAAGCGCAAGTCAACGAATTTCCGTATCTCATACCACGACTTTTTTAAAATGACAATGATTTGCAAGACTTAAATTTATTTTTAAACATGATACAACTTATCATTACAGAACCGTTAAAAAAATGGTTTTCTGGTTTAGACACCTAGTTTGTGTCACAATCACGACAGCATCAATAATTTAATATGTATTCTTTATCTTACTGCATTGTCGTTACATCAGTGAGCACTAGTGAATTAGAACTATTGTGCTAATCTAATAAACTACGGCAGTATATAATTGTTTTTTCATTGCATTGGTAAATTCTCGGAGTTCCATAAGGAATATGGTTTTTTATGGAACAAAGTGATGAGTAAATCATTCACTTGATAGCAAGTGCAGTATCTAACCATAACAAATGATGTATCAAGACCGTCGTTAAGACCGCCACACGGTAATGTTTGCATACTATAGTTTGGCGACAGAAAAGATTATATGTACCTACCTAGATATATTCCTGCAAAGGAATCCCACCACCAGTAAAAGTAATCTGTAAGCCATTCAACTAACTTATGGTCATATAATGGACACCAGACATTATTTATCTCGATTTACGAAATGGTTTCTAATAAATTTACTGACCGATTTTGTTAAGGTTCTCAAACGTGATCAAAATTTTAAAATGCGGTGAGTATGTTAGGTAGTAAATGTGACAGATTCGAGAGCTACAAACTTTAGTGGCAATCTATGGGGAAGGCCTATGTTCAGCAGTGGACTATTGATAGGCTGAAACGACGACGACAACGACTCGCATTGTAACGATCGAGAAAATAGTTAAATAATACTATTTTCGAAACGTATTTGTCCAAAAGCCCGGTATTCGTCCACGGTCAGAATTCTTACACTTTTTTTTTCTTGACAGAAATAATTTTACGGTTAAAATTTTGTTTCTGTAATGGTCTTAGAAGAACGGAATAATATATTCCTAAATATGTTATTAATTCTTTTCAAAGTGTCTATTAATATGAAATCTTAACTATTTTCTTAAAATTCTAACCTCAAAAAATACCTCACACATGAGCATTAAAATGTATTCCATTATAAAAGTAAATTTACGCTTTTTTATTGATAATAAGCTTTCTCAGTCGTAGTCATTGTCCGCAACGAATAAAATTAATAATATTTTAAAATTTATTTAAAAAAAAAAACAATTCCAAAAGTTGGATCCACACTATGGATTGTTATATTTTAGCGACACCTATGTCGCCAAATGATAAGCTCAAGAAATATCTCAGCTGGTTTTTTCCTTGGCAACATTATTTGCCAAAAAGTATTTAATATTAAAAAAAAAACAATAACGCAATATACGTATTACTTGTGATATTTAAGTTACGATCTAATTATTGGATATAGTGACGAGACGACCAAAATGTTCACCTAAAGGTAAGTGCAACGTCTGGCCGTAACAAACGTATTGTCACCTAGAACATTTCTGTGTGACACCACACTGCCTCCGTCACCCTGCGACATTACTTCTTAAGTCTCATATGCCCTCAGTACCCTTCAAACCAAAAC
Source organism: Luehdorfia chinensis (assembly GCA_019845155.1). Lineage (NCBI taxonomy): Eukaryota > Metazoa > Arthropoda > Insecta > Lepidoptera > Papilionidae > Luehdorfia > Luehdorfia chinensis. The sequence goes on from JAHVAK010000587.1 coordinate 646,914, forward strand.
ACAGTAATGTTTGCACACTACGCTTCACGGCAGAATAACTGGCCCTGGGGTGGTACCTACCTAGACGGATTCCTGCATAGGAATCCTACCACTTTTTGTGGTATTACTTATTTGTTTTCGACAATTTCATTGTGAATAGATTTTTTTTAGTGTCGTGTGGTGGCGGCTCGTTAAAAGAATACTACCACTCCATCTCATCCAAAGGATCTCGTAAAAGGCGAGTAAGAAATTAAACTGCACTTTGCACCCAACAGCGCATGGTGGCGATGGACTCACCACCTATCACACCAAGTGCATTATATTGTTTTGGTGAAACGTGGATTGTGGCAGTCATCTGTTTTTGCAGTGAGTGCCCAGTCTCTGACGGGTAGACAGTACTGATTAGTCGTGATCTTATGAATGTATGTATGTATAGAATTTTTTTTCATATACTTTATAAAAAAATTAATCAATCTAAATTATTTATTATGTAATGTAAAATAACTCAGCGAATGTAAATTACATTTAATCAGTTGAAAGACGTTCTGTTTCACTTTATCAAGTAAAAAAAACAACATTTACAAGACTTTCCGATTAACTCTTCTAAATCAAGGACTCGAACCGGCACTCATTGAATTTAGCCATGTGTCCATGTGGTGAAGTATATGCATAATTTGTAACGAGTTGAAAACGTAACGACCACATAAGAAAGGCTCAAACAATATGTACGAAAATTTCCCTTTAAACTTCATTGAGATCACGTTCATCGATAAAATATTTTATAATTTATATGCGCAAAAGCTTACGACCTTTTTTCCATCCAGCCATTAAATCAAAAGATTGATAGCGGTAACCGACTGATAAGCAGCACACTGCTCAGTATACTGTCGGGACGGAAAAATTTACCTTAAAATAAGGTTATCGAGATTTCGGGAAAAAACAGAATTTTTTTGACAGCGAGTTATAGCGAAAATCGCGAACTGATAGAAACATACCTTTAGCTCTTCACTTTAGCGAGTCAACAATATATTACAAAATACGATTATATCTTTCATTTGCTTTATAGGAAAGTAATTAGAAATCAATGCCAATTCCATCGGTTATTTAACTGTTTTGCAACGAATGTAACTTGTGCAATATAAGCTATCGTAACATATTACTTCGAATGATCGCGCTAGAAACAACGAAAATCAAAATCGCTGTTGCTGATACTGCAGATTTTATTGAACTAAATATATCTGTCATTTTTAATTATACTACAAAGGCTTGTATAGATTATTGTAAGAGTTATGAAGGGAAGTCGCTACTATTCAGCCTTGGTGGCAAAGGAGTCCGGCAATTTAATCTAATTTAACCTAGGTTTAGTCTCCGGTGTCGGTATCACTATAATTATTAATTACAATTTAAAATCATTATCATTATTGAACAGTAAAAGACTGGTTATTCACAGTTTGGCGGTTCTCGGTAATTTTCGGTTCTTAGCATGCGGCTCCTTTCGGCCGTCGCAGGAAATTTTATAATCTTTATCTATCCTCTATAAACAGGCTAAATAATACAAAAATATTTTATTTTAATGTAATAAGTATTTACTGAGATTTTGGTGATTAAACAAACCAACTCTCTTGCTTCACTACTAAACATATATTTAATATATATACTATCTGTGCCCCGCGGTTTCACACGCGTAAAATCAACCGACATAATAACTGCATCGTTCGTTCGGCTCTTCTCGGTAATGTTCGGTTATCAGTATATATAAACTGACTATGTAATGCAAAAATATTTTTTAATATCGGATCAGTATTTTCTGAGATTAGAGCGTCCATATCTTTGTCCCGGATTATCTTCCAAAAAAAATACAACGTCATTTTATACATATACTCGCTGGCCCGACAGATGCTGTTCTGTCCCGTTCCGCTTAGCTTACCAGCCCGTTAAGCTTACCAGCCACACGGTCACAGCGCCACCTGCTGGTTCGGATTTTCTAATTTTCCTTTTTCTTTCCTAGTTCTTTCACTTAAATTTTGGAATTATTATAACCATGTGATAGCGGTTAACGATTCTCTACAGCTATATCGACGTCGATACATTGGACAACCATCGTCGCCAGTGACAGTCTCCGCCGTCAAATTTCGTGGATAACGCTTGGAACACTTGGATTGTTCCCACTTCTTTTCAAAACATTCAAGGCGCATTGCAACATGGAGTATTTTTATTTTAATCTGCAGTGGAATTATTCTCAAGTCTAGTTGCATTACTGCTTCGATGTGAATGATTAGATCTCCTGGCACGCGGCATTATTAATAACACTGGAAAAATGGTGACACAATTCTAATTTTGAATTGTGTCATAATGAAGCGATCACCAATCACAAACTCGATAAACTCGCGAAGTGAACATCTTGAAAGACAACTTATCGTTTGACTTACACATGCAATAACGGCAGAAAACCGAATGAAAAAAAAAAAAAATATAAAAAATTGCGGCACCCATCTGCACAGCTAGCTCAATGGTTTGCAATGAAAGGACCGCCCAGTTGAATCAGCTGTGAGAGGATAATCAAAGAAGATGGAAAGAAATAAAAAGTAATATTGTCACAGAACTCCCATGCATACAAAATAATTTAAGTTTTATATCTGTCATGAATCAAAGATGGCGTTGTATACGAAAAATGTATGAGAAAAATCATTTTCGTCGTAATTCTTTTTTTCGTCATTTTTTTCTATATTTTAATGGATATTTTGCTATTCGGGGCGGATACAATTCCAACATCATAAAAATCGCTCCAGCCGATCTTCAGTTATAAATGTTGTAACTAACCCGACTTTATTTTATTTATACTTATACCAGCTCTATACAATATAGATAGAAGATATGTCCTACTTTTCGTGTAATTAGCGTTAAAATATTGAAATATCGCTAAGAGATTTAGTTTCGCTATGCGGAACACGAATTATATCATTGAAATATTATCGACAATCAATTGTATTGCTGTGGGATATTAACTTTATCGCAGATATTTAAATTAGGTTAAAACTGTTGACATCTATGTTTTGTTTATATTTTGTTAAACCCCAATCAGCCCAATATACATAGTAGAAATAACGAAACTTTGGCTTGAACTTTATTTTTTTTTATTTATAATATTAATAAATACATATGACAGCCCTAGAAAGTAATACAATACTTGTGGTGGGATAACTCGCCTCTTCCCAAGACATTTTTGAGACTAACATTTATTACATAACTAACAATTAAAATCTAAAAAAAAAATAACTGCTCGCGTGCATTTTGTGTGAGTGAGGGAGCGTTTGTGAGCGCACTCGTGTGCGTGGGTGTGTGTGAGAATGAGTAAGTGTGTGTGAGCATAAACCTGTTTGTCTCTAGAAAATATAGCACTTATGTTTGTATATAGTATTTGTATTTGAATCTTTTTTAAATATATTTGTTTTCTTCGTAGGTAAGCGATTTTAGCCAGTTCATCAAGATATTCGTAAACGTTTCGTTTTTTATTTGCTGCATTATAGATAAACAAAGTATGGGTGGTATACTAGCGCTCAGCTAATCGGTACGATACACTATTACGATAAAAAAGATGCCCATGAATGTCCAACTCCTGTTCAGGGGCTTCTGTCATATATTTTTAAAAGCTTCTTGAGCCGCAAAGTATCATCCACGCTTCTCCAATGTGAATGGAACTAAACCGATTAATTTCTCGGAACACTCCGTTTTATAGGATCGGTAGATCCTATAAAAATGCAAAGATATGCAACATCTCTGCGCAAAGTCAGTTAATCAAGCCGATCAGATAGAACATGGTAGTCGACGATTCCAGCCGTTTTTCGTTGAATGCGGCCAAACGGAAGTAGCTGACACTGGGGTGCCTCCGCCCAGAGATGAGAACAGTACACCATGTGCGGCCGAACCTGCGCCTTATAAAGTTGCAAGCGGTGGCCATTTATTTAACTTCATGTTGCCTGACGGAGGATAACAAATTTAGAGGCGGATCGAATTATCACCTTAATTATAGTCTAAATTATGTGAACGATAATTTTCTTATTTTTCCTTTTTACGTAACAGAAAGTTTCTACAAATTTATTATGGTGTCACGTAATTCCTAAGACGAGCTGTAGATGTCATACTGGAAAGAGAATATAATAAACATATTTTTATTCGCTGTAACTATACATAAACACGCTACTCGTATAATAAATACATGCAAGCATTGGTACTGGTTATTTACCATGTCACTAAAATGTGTATTACGAAAATTACAATTTCAAATTAAATCGTAGTACAAATGATAAGGAAAACGGCGATATCGAGAATGATATTTAAAAAGGCATGCGAAGTTAGTTAACCAGTATTAAAACAGCATTACAATATCACAATGCGAGGATACTGATGAAATGCATGTAAAAACTGTAATTTTAGACAGTCATTTTTTTTAAATATGCTGTGTAGTAAAATTCAACGTTCAAATATATACAAGATGTCCCGGAATTCTACGTCCAATGGTTAGCGGATTGTAGAAGAGTAACTACGCTGTAACTACGCTGATAATTTTTTTTTAAAAAGAACTTGGTTATATTTGCATTATATTAAAAATGCTTAATATCGTCACACAGAGTACGACATTTTTAGGTCCTATGACATTAAATGCACAAGTTTTGTTTAATATTTTAAATAAGCTTTGACGCTTCATGCGGCATGTATTCAAGATCTTATAATATTATAATTATTTCTACATTTTACTGTAACTACTTTTATTTTACATAATATTTAATTTAAATTAATTAAATTAATGTTCTTCCTAATTAAAATGGTATTATGTTAAATTTAGTAGTCTAAGTTAGACAAATTCAAAAAATTGGGTGTAAGTAAGACAGTCAATGATGCTATTTATTTCAATAAGAGCGCGACAGACAGACACGCCATTCACCTAATCTGAAATGACAACTCCGCCATAAGTAATGATACAAAATTGATATGCAATAATTTTAATTTATTAAAATAAATGTTCAAATATGTTTGCCGCCTGCATTAATACATGCATGGCATCGCCTTGAGCTTGTTGTTCGTCTCTATACAGACTTTAACATGACAATGACTTCCGTACGTGCGTATGTAAGTTCCGTGGATGAGAAGAAATTGGTAACACTGGTTTCTCTAGATCTCGATATCGCCTTCGATAGTGCTTGGTGGCCAGCGATAAAGACCAGGCTGGCTAAGGGAAAATGTTCCGTGAACTTGAGGCGGGTCATCGGCAGCTACCTCAGCGACAGGGTAGTGGAAGTTAGATATGCGGGCGCGGCACACAAAAGGAGCGCAGAGAAGAGATGCGTTCGAGGCTGCATACGAGGATCAATCTTATGGAACTTGTTGCTAGACCCACTCCGTAAGCTGGCGGAGGATAAGGGGGTCAACTGCCAGGCATTCGCTGACGACGCGGTGTTACTTTTTGATGGGGCCCTGGAGATTAATGGGCGGGCGAATGCTGTCCTCGAACATGTTCAGGCGTGGGTGTCGAAAATAAGTTTAAGTTTGCACCACATAAAACCTGTGATATGGTAACAACTAGGAAACTTAAATTTGACACGCCGTGCCTGAGCATGGAAGAGATCAGCATTGAAAGGTCCTCGGTGATCAAGATCCTCGGGTTCACCATCGAAAACAAGTAAACTTTTATCGCTCACGTCTCTAGCATCTAAAAAAGCCATAGGAATATACAAACAACTCATTAGAGCGGCCCGCGTAAGCTGGGGTCACAGCCCTGATATCATCCGTACAATACACACTGCGGTGTAGATACTGTACGCTGCGGCTGCATGCGCCCCGGTGGCAGGAAAACAAGGAGTTCGCAAGCAGCTAGGCACAGTCCAGAGCGGTTTCGAACAAAACATATGTATGCCGTATCGAACGGTGTCACTCAACTAAGCACTCTTGCTAACGGGGACGCTCCATCTACACCTCCGAGTCCCTGAGGCAGCCTCGTTATTCGAGACTAAAAAGGTAGTACCTAAACGTGAGTTGAACGATAGAGGGAATAAGAATATGGACACCTAAGACACAAGCCCCACGCCCTGCGGAACATATGGGGCTGGAGATCCAAAACCTGGTGGAATGGATCAAAATTCTTGCGGCAGTGATTATGCTGTGCGCATCTTCACAGACGGGAGAAAGATTGAGGCGGATCGGGGCGGCGCTATCTGTTCAGAATGGTGCTGTACAGACCGAGGTCCTCAAACTTGCTTTATCGTCATACTGTTCCCTGTGTAAGGCAACGGAGGTTGCAATCACGCGCAGCTAAGCCACTTTTGTAATTTACAGTGCCTCTAGATCAGCACTCGAGACCGTGACAAACTCCGGTTCCTCTCATCCCCTGGCAGTCAAAGCTAGAAACAACTTAAAATGTTGCATACTCCAAAGCAAGGTTGTATCCCTGTTTTGGATTAAAGCACACGTAGAACTGGCAGGAAATAAGGAAGCAGATGAGATTGCAAAGAAGGCGGCCCTAAAATCAAAAAAGAAACCGAATTACGATCGATGCCATGTCTCATTCATCAGACGTAGTATTCGGAAGGGGACGATCGATAAGTAAGAAGAAGGTATAGATCGGAGGAAACGGCTTCCGGAACAAAGATGTTTTTCTCTGATTCGGTGACGGCACATGCTATCGTCAGGAAAATAAAAATAATCGGCCATATAACAAATATTCACGGAGAATGGGGGGTTCTCCTCGTACTTGAGTCGTTTCAGGTGCAAGGAGAGCCCATCTTGCCTCTGTGAACCTGACGCTAAAACACTTGATCCTGGAATTCCCTGTTTTCGCCAGAGACAGATTTGATTTAGAGCAAATGTTAGACATTAATTTAACCGTAAAAAACTTACCATCGATAATTAAAGACGCAACATAAGAAATTAGAGATCGCAACATATTCATAGAATTCTGTAGGAAAATAGTAAAAAGTAAGGTAAAGTTTCAGCCTATAAATGTCCCACTGCTGAGCACAGGCCTCCTCTCATTTCTGAGAGGGTTTCAGAGCTAGGAAAAATCCGTTACTCTGCTCCAATGCGGGTTGGCGGACTGCACATGTCTTCGAAATATTTTTTAATTCTCAGTCATGCAGGTTTCCTCACGGTATTGGACTTCACCGCCGAGCACTTGGTAAATCAGCACTTAAAATTGTAATCACCAATTTTAGTGGTGCCGGCACCGGGAATCGAACCCAGGTCACTCGCGTACTATGAAATTTAAAGCGAGCGCCTAGCCCTTGTGCTACCACGGCTTGATAGTGTTTACAGTGATAGGTAGTTAAAATAGTGATTACAGTAAATAATAGAAATAAAGTTGATTAAGAAAAGTATAATACTCGTAGCAACATACAGTATATCGTATATGAGTGTAATCATACAAACAAATTTAATTAGTTAATAAATATAATGAAGGAAATTGATTAAGATTCTAATTGTATACTAATACTTCTATTAAACTTAAACTTGTGTGAACAACAAAATGTATATATAACATAATAATGAAAATGCTGCCCTGTTCGCATCCCGTATTTAAATAAAGAACAATATTTACCCCGCCTTAGAGAGATAAGTTAGGTATGAAACCAACCCACATTGATACAAAATATGACGAATGATAGAAAGAATAGTATGAAGATTAAAAGTACGAGAGGCATAAATGCGAGAAGTGGTATGAAAAGATAGCAGTTAGCACGTGCTCCGATCATGTTGGAGGAAGTGAGTGGAAAAAAAATTACTTCCGTACGAAGCCATTCATATTAGCCGACCACTCACGGTCGGCTAATATGAAATAAAGTAAACAAAAATAAATAGTGCCATAGACAACTGAAGTATGTTCTACGATGAAAGTTCACATAAATCGTAATACAATACTAAATACATAAGTGTATTTCAAACTCGAGCCCCACAAGCAGAACCTGATATCAGCAGTATCAAAAACAATTTGTCGGCAACATATCGCTGCTATGTTTCCTTTATTAAGTGAAAAGAATAGAACACTGAGTTACGGGCAAAGAGGCATTTAATAATATCCACAAACAACGTACCTTTTTACGTGAAGTATAGATGTGTCTATGGCCACAGTGATTACTTAGCATCACGACGATTGACTACTAGTTTTTCCCTCCTTAACTTCGGAATACTGCGCAGAAGAAATTATAGTGCAAGGAGTGTACACGCAAACACAGAGGCACTCACTCATCCTAACCTATCTGTGCTCGATGAAATGCTCATGCGATAAGAGCAGCGGTAGGCTAGGACACTGGCTGGACATCGAACCCTAGACCCACGGCGTCCCAGAAGTCAGGTAGATACTCTTGTTGAAAGAAAAAAGTCGTGTTTCATTGAGACATTTTTTAAATATACGTTTAATTAAACTCCCTCGCAAGTACTTTTATATTCTCACAAAGCTTTATATTTTTATTTAACACTGGGGAAATATAGCCAAGTTTTTAGGAATAAGGTAGAAGAAGAATTAATTGAAGAAGAGTTATTAAAAATGTACAAACTAAAATAGGACCTACTTCTACAAACACTGCACCGAAAAAGCTTTCAAAAGCTTTGCAAGTACGCCATCATGGTTCTGAAGTCTGCAAGAATTAAAGTTTCTATCTAAAGTTTATAAAGTATTTTTTTAAGGTTTGTGAAAATATTGCTGCTGTATACTTACTATAAATGTAGCCAATATTATTTTCAATGACTTTATCTTAAGATTTCCTTTAATTAATTTACTTGCTTGCCATTATTGTTCTAAGAAAGTAAGTATGAGTAGGCTAACGTTTTCAGATTTAACTCAATATTGTATATCGAAATTCGTAGGAAAATTAACTGAAATAACTGTTGCAGGTAAATCAATATGGTTACCAATGTCTATGAGACTAATATAATTGTGGTATGTATTATTTTTTATTAAAATATAGCCGCGAAAAATCTCTAGAGCATGTTTGTTGGTTTCTTTATTTTAATAATATATGTTGGAAAAATATGTTGTAGATACGTAAACATTTTATCAGAGTAAACAAATATTTGATTGAAAGAGCTTGGTTACGTAATACCAATAAATAAAAAATGCACAAAACGTCTCTAGTTCTTTTGGCAAGCGAGATAATACTTCCAGTAAAGAAAATTACACGTCATTCTTAATCCCTGTAGTAATTTACTCGTATTAATCATACTTTTGAGTCCTTATTTCCTTGTATAATACTGTAATGCAGTAATATTATTAAATTAAGAAGGAATGATGCGATAAATAAAGACAGAAAAACAAATAATGCTTGTATGAGGTTGTTTTTCTTTAAGAATAACCAGATATAATACCGAATGGATATAAAGTAGTATCACTTCCAGTAATTGTATAACTTGTTCCTCTTTACGAAATGCAGACAAAAAACAGAATATAAAACAGCTTACGACATGTTATTGAACATGTTATTGAACATGTTTATTTTCATATAATACGATGTAAAATTGTTTTCACAACTAAACTAATAATATAATTTACAGTGCGACATGATATTTTTTCCCAAACATATGCATTCCAAAACATGAGTTATTTTCTTGAAACGAGACAAAAAATACTAATTTACTACGTGATCGGCGGTGAAGGAAAGCGTCGTGAGGAAAGTTGCATGTCTTAGAAATAATAATATACTTCGAAGACATGTGAAGTCCGCCTTGAATCGGCGTGGATCAGCGTGGGGGATTTTTCTCGGCTCCAAAACCCTCTCAGAAATGAGAGGATGCTTGTGCTAAGCAGTGGGACCTTTACTCGTATAGTTTATTACTTCACTTTCTCCAAAGTCACTTGACATTGGATGTCGAATCGGCTTTATTTAAAGCTCGGTTTCAGCGTCAATTACTGGAGGAAATGGCGCGTCTAACCTTCTCACCATCGGGGATTGCCCCCGATCGTGCGAGTAGTTCGTACGCGATAGAAAATCGAAGTAATAGAATTTTAGCTTATTTTCAACGCGTGTGGTTCAAAAATGTATTTCGAATGTAGCCAAGTTGAGAAAGTCACTATAAATCGTTAATGGCAAGTCGTTCTTAATAATATTGTTTATCATTTGTGTTGAAAATAGCAATTATAAATCATCTCTCTTAATATGCATCAAATCGATCGCTTGAACTATGCAATCAATGTTTGATTTGGAAATCTTCAAGCCTCAATAACCATAGAGGGCGTTTCAAAAAGCTGTCGACAACATAACAAAATTGTAAACTACAATATCTTACTAAACTCCGGTAACTAATGCCTAGCTCACAAGAGTGAGACTAAATATCAAACAATTACCCCATGTCCCCAATACGCGAAATACATAAAAAAATTACCTTCCACACATTTAAAGCAAATTATTTTACTTATTGCATATAAACAATTGATATAACTCGTATGCATATGCCGCTCACGATAGCAATCTGTCACCACCGTACTTTTATTATTTGCCACCCTCATTAAATTTGATGACGTATTGGTGAAATACGAACATTTTAAACACGTACTGCCATCTAGTTTATTCTAGCCAAAGTACTCATTACAGTTTTCATGTAATGTAATGTAGTCAATCAGTTCTTAAATTTGCTGTATAAATTTTGATGATTACTGCATTATTGAATGAACTCAGAGTACGCAAGTGCGTACTATAAAATTTGAAAAATTTCACATTGTCGATTTCTTGTATATCGTGTATGATTTACAGACATAGCTCACAATTAAAGGAGTAACCATCTCAAAAACGGCTAGACAAAATATACACAGACCGTATCTGGTGATGTCCTCCTGGCCGATTTCGTCCACAGAAAAAACTTCTGAATATTGATGGGAGCTATCAACATCGCAGGAGATGTTATAGTACACTTGTGTACGCGCAAACACAAAGGCACTCACTCGTTCCAACCTACCCGTGCCCGATGTAACGCTGATGCGATAAGATCGGAGGTAGGCCAGGATGCAGTCAAAGTCAATTTTTTTTTACTCAGTTTAGGCTCGTATAACTCTACTAGTTCTTCTAAAAAAAACATGTCTACGGCAACGTCTGCCCATAAAAAATGCGTTGTCACCTAGAACATTTCTGTGTGGTACCACTTTGCACTCGTCATCCTGAGACATAAGTCTCATATGTCCAGTAATAACACAGGCTCTCAGTGCCCTTCAGACCGAAACACAGTAATGTTTGCAAATTGCTGCTTCAAGGAAAAGTAACTGGCCCGGCGGTAGTACCTACTACTTCGACGGATTCCTGCATAAGAATCGTTCTTCTTAACGGTTGACAAAATTGAGTATTAAGATGGCCAGGATTTCAAGACGGAACACAAGAGGCCTATCATATGGTTGCAGAAAATTTTGTGGTTAAAGATGTTATATACGTATTTTCCAGTGTTAAAAATTATTTGCATTTCCAAGGAGTTCATTTTAAAATGATGCTATCTGCCTTTTTATGTACGCTGGGTCTTTGTTTTATTAGCTCAAAAGGCGTGGTGATACAGTAAACATTTTTGTATACGTTTCAACATTCACTTTATTGTTACTGAAAAAAAATCATAATAAGATTTTTTTAATTGTTCTGTTTTTATTAAAAAAAATATGGCCTCAATGTAACCTCTCTAATTAGAAATAATCTTTATGAAACTTATTCCTCAAAACTGTTTTTATAAACTGTTGTTGTATAGTCACAGCCACATCTCCGTCTAAATAAACACCAAATCGGAACGGTTAGTAGCGCCATAAATGGATATGGATCATTTAACATACATCTGTTTACTTTAGGTGTTACAGACAGCCCTCTGTTCAGAGCTTGTATGGAGACGAATGAACGGCGGCCCATGTCCTGCTGGTCTGCCCTACGGTCGCTACATATCGGGCCAAGCATCACGGCTCGCCGAGATCGCTCTCTGCGGTCGCAGGGAATATCAAGGCTCTATCTGCTGCGATTCCTGGAGGAGTTTGGTTGACTCGAGTAAACTATTATTCCTTCCTACACGCAAAATACGCGCTAGACGTGGACTTGCGAAAACCGGCCCGTTGTAATCTACAATCTAGTTGCAGGATCTTTGTCAACTTTTACAAAAATGTCACCATTCGGTGTTCTTTAAATTATTCATAGAATACTTAACGTAATAAAAATAATTCGTTCCTGTTTTCGATTAGGAGATAATTTAAGGCACTATTTTGGCACTCTCATTAGAAAAATATATGTAAATTATAGAAATATGTATACATGGATACATAATACAGATTTCTAGTTATTTTTTTAATTGTGTATACATAAACAGAGAAGTATCGCTACCAGAGCATTTAATTAAAACTTTCACTGTGTTTAAATCAGAGGATTCGGTCTTTGTTGACTTCGTGTACGGACTTAGTGAATTGAATGAGGGAACTACGTGCTTTATCTTCGTCCATAAATCTTACTAATATATGTTTTATGTAATCCCAGTAATTGTAATCCATGTAACCGTAATACCATACTCCAATGCGATGACGAAAATAGAATTAAGTTTTAATTTCACCACATAACTGCGCCCTGCGATTTCATCCACGCAAAATAAGCCGACCACATGACCGCGCCGTGCGTTCGACCCATCTCGGTAACATTCGGTTCGTAACGTGCTGCTCTTTAAAGTCATAGTATAAAGTTTTATAGTTTATAATCTTCCTCAATAAACGATCTAGCGTGTGCAAAATAATTGTTTCAATCGATTTATTATTTCTTGAGATTAGCCCGTTCAAACATACAAACTCTTCAGCTTTATTATAGTAGTGAGATACGAGTAATATAAAATAAAATATTAAGGTCATCAAATTTCCTATTACACCATAAAGATACAAGCAATTACTGGTGGATATATAAGATTCCTGTGCCGTATAGTCTATCCGGATGTATATATATAGATAATTGAATCTTGTTTAAAAACTTAGTCATGGGGCGCGCTTTGATTTTATATGAGACTATTATTTGTAAATTTAATTATAATGTATATCTTCCAAGAAAGCCCTAAATAACTTATGTAAAGATGTCTTTCTCTTCAAATCTTTCTTTCTTTTGGGCTTCAAATAAATGTATACAAAAGAAGACGTAAGTAAAAAGGCAAATAATGCCCAGGTGAATCGGCGCCCTATCTCACGACATTTCTTATTATTTTACCCTGCGGATATCTCATGTCAATTTTAAAATCTTTCTTTACTTCTGGCGTTCGAATCGTAAGGTTATTTAATAAATAACTACAACGTAATAATGGTCGTAACGGATACGATCACGGATTATAACTAAATTATATTCATCGGCCTCATCCATACTAATATTATAAATGCGAAAGTAACTATCTCTGTCCCTCTGTCTGTTTGTTACCTTTTCACGGTTCAACCGCTGAACCGATCTTGACGAAATTTGACAAAGAGATAACTTGCATTCCGGAGACGGACATAGGGTTTTTATTCTGGTAAATCAAGTTCCCACGGGTTATTTAAAAAACCTATATCCACGCGGACGAAGTCGCAGGCATTAGTTAGTATATTATATAACCTTTAGAATGACCCTAAGGAAATATCAATAAATTTCTTCTGGTAACAAAATTTTAATATTTTTGAATTAGCATAGAAAAGTAGAGATGTCGTCCTGGCCAATTTTCGACCACGGCGACAACTACCGAACTTTCGGAAGTTATCAAGCGCGCAGAAGATATTGCAGTGTCTATAAGTGTGCCTATAAGTGTGCGCGCAAACACAGGAGCACTCACTCGTCCCAACCAACCCGTGCCCGATGAACCGTTCATGTGATAAGATCTGAGGTAGGCTAGTCATGATATGCAGTGTCAGAGACGCAAGTAACACAACACAATCAGATTCGAAAACCATAATTTAGTTTTGCACAAATTTTGACTCCGTTAGTTAACTACTCTTTTGGTGGCATTGCCAATGTAAAGGGTAGATCTACAAGCCAGATCGATAGGTCTGATCTGGGGAGGAAGTCTCCTCCTACTAGTAATATAGCTGCTGTATATATAGTTCGCAACTCAGAAAACTTTCATAGCGCGATTATGGAATCTATGAACTATTTCTTAAGCTTCTTCTCTAACCACTAGGCCACGCGGTCGTCAATATTTTATATTACAATTACATAGAAAAGTAGTGGATTGGTGACTGCATTAGAGGCATAATTGCTCTTCGAATACATTTTTTTAATCGTCAAATATTATTTCACATTGCAGCGGCGACAAGTCATCTCGTTCAGAAAGTTGATGCTGTTTGTTTTACTGATATTTTGTATAGTTGTATCTTCTGTAGACTACAACTAGAATTTCGTTAGACTTAACGACGATTCGACTTCTTTAGACTTAACTAGAACTACATAGTTGTGATCAATTTATTATGGGCAATACCTCGTCTTGTTGTTGAGCCGATTCCAACATCGACGATATTTTATGGTCCTAAAAGCCGATTAAAATGGTTTCTGAACCACAATACATTATTACAGATGAATTTTGTCACTTGATTAGTATAATAGGTTGGGTAAAAAGTTTCTTCGCATTTTATATGAAAACTCAAGACATTTGTTCAAAGTTTAATTACAGTAAATATGTGCCATTTTGTTCGATAACTTTTTGTCCATCTTGAAAGTGACATGATCCCGTTGCTGTAAAAATTTTGGGACTTCTGATAAAAAAAGCGACAAGTAGTTTTGGCAGTTCTCTCTTGATGTTAACCTGACGCTACCTAAAGAATTCTGAAGAGACCAAAACAGGTGGAAATCTGAAGGTGCAAGGTCAGGGCTATAGGGCGGATTCATTAACACCTCCCAGCCAAGCTCTCTTAATTTTTGTTGAGTGGGTAAAGATGTGTGTGGTCTAGCGTTGTCGTAGAAAGGGTGTTCTATTGTTCAATTCCAGCCGCTTTCTCTCCATTTCTTGCTTTATTCTCATCTGTTGTTGGCAAGCAAAGCTCACAATGAACAACGCCATTCCAATCCCACCATACACACAGCATCACCTTATTGCAAGTTAACCCGGGTTTTGGCACAGTGTGTGAAGCCGAAGTGTATTTATGGGGGGCCTATGTTCAGCAGTGGACATGTGATAAGCTGAAACGACGACTTCTCAATAAAGAATCGCAAATGGTTCATTAGGTTTCTTTCAGTGAGTTCGTATAGCACCCAAATATCGAGCTTTTTTTGTGTACGCAGCTTTATTCAAATGGGTCAAAACTGTTTTGTGGTTAAATCCCAGTTCTTCAGCTATGTCGTAACTACTGATATGCCGATCGTTCTGCAGTTTTTCAAAAAGTGACCTCCATTTTATCCGTAACAGGGCGACCAGACCGAAGTGCACCTTTGGCAACAAAATTCCCGGATTGAAAACGCTTAAACCAACTGTGTGCTACTCTTTCTGACACTGCATTATGCAGCATAAACGTCACAAACTTTTTTCGCTGCCTGTGTTGCATTTTTTCCTTTTTTGTAATACATTTTTAAAATGGATCGAATTTCTACATTAAATTCACTCATTTGGACAGAAAGAAAAACAAATGAAAAAGCTGAAAACAACATTCTACTAATTAGTTTCTTTTTTTGAAATGTAACCTTTTTGATGTCATCGAAACCAGCTAGATACAAATAGTACAGCCAAAGAGATTTTATTACAAGTTTATACATACTTTAAGCGAAAAGACTTCTATAGCGACAGAAAATTATAATAACGTAAAAAAGTTCGTCGGATTAACTCAACATCGGATAAATAGCTATTTTTATCTGTCGCTGGTAACGTTTTAAAGCTGAAAAGTGTCATCCGCTCCGCTTAACTAATTCTGCACTTCATAAAATGAAGTACACGAATTAAAAACGAAAAATTTAAATAACAGATTGTAATTTTTCAAAATAAAAAAGTTTCTGAAGCAAGTAAAATATTATTACACAATTGCGTTTTATCAAATCAAAACAAAAATCTCAAATAAAGGCGACACAATGATGAGTTAAACAAATTTAGCACGTAAAGATGATTTAGAGATGTAAGTTTATTATTGTCAATTCAAATGAGGGCAAAAACCATCATATTTTCTAATAAAAATAATTATTTTATTATGTAACGTAACATAAGCTTCAATTTTTTTTGAGTGATTGTGTTTATGTTTCTTGATACTTCTCGTATAATAAATATGATAACAATATCATATTTATGATATATCGACCACGGCGTCAACTTTCGTATACTGCCGGAAGTTAGGAGACATTATAGGTCCACGCGCTATCACAGAGGCACTCGCTCGTCCCAACCTACCCGCGCCCTATGTGCGATAAGATCCGATGATCGCTACAGTGTCAGAGACAAAATTACTACAAAAACAGACCTGAACACAAACAATTTGTGTTTTTGCACAAAAGTTGGAATCGGCTGGGATTCGAACCTATCAGTTACTCTACTACTAGTTAAAATCCGTCCAATCGATTTTTATTTAAATCGGAACAAACATTAAGAATTACAATTAGAATAAAAATTATGTAACAGTAAAGTATAGATATAGATAAATTATATTAAGACCAAAAAGACGCTCCTCGAAGTTAAGGGTTTTGTATTATCTTTCATTAACATCTATATATCTATTCATTACATTCCATTTCCGTGTAAAGTTTAGTAGGAAGCGGAACTCCATTCCATCCCCTCATAAGCTCCAGACATTTACGTTTGTGCGAGCATTACAGTGTAAATTGTAGCCGTTAATCTTGTGTTTCCTCCACTGCACAAAATTTAATTCAAGTAACATAAAGCCACAATCTAAATATTAAGGTTCCATACCGAAAAGCTTACAACAAAGGCCATTAACCGACTAAGACTGCTGACCAACGACCTAATAAATAAAAATTTCACGAAGGTCCAGAATATATACATACATACAGGCACGCCTTTTTCACATATAAGGGGTAGGCAGAAGCCACCTACGTAGCTCACTTTTCGCCTTCGCGGGGGCAAAGTAGGCTACGTACGCCCCTTCCTTTCTCAAAGGCCGTAAGAGATCAGGTCTTAAGTCTTAAATGCACAGTAATTACACTAGCTGTCTGTGCCATTCGGACCGAAACATAGTAATGTTTGCATACTACCGCTCCACGGCATGATAACTTGCACTGCAGTGGGAGTATAATAACAACAAAAGGGTTAATATACCTTATTAACCCTTTTGTTGTTACTATACTACTTACGCATACAATTTTACGAAGGGATGCTGTGGTATTTTTTCTATCTTTTAATTAAGTTCCGTATAATTTATTAAGGGTTGCCGCTTAAACAACTGCCTCAAATAATTACCCGAACTCCATTAAAGATAGAACTTTAGCAGAACGTTTAAACTGTACATAAATTCCCTCACAGAAAAAAAAACGGCTGATTAAACTTAATGATAATAAAAAGGACTGATAAAAATAATATCCCAGTAGATCGTTATCATAGTTCAACAAATTATTATAAAGTTATAATTAGTTCAATTTTACTGTTCAAATATCTTCTTCTATTTGAGCATGTTGTGATTCCGCTACTCGACATAGACCTGCAGTATCGTCTAGCTTGGCAGGCGTTTCAGTGATTGCAATTCCACACGCCTCGCACTTTAGACTATGCTGCCTGTCACCGGTCTGTTTATTTCCGGTCTGGTATTTTTCGAGATTAATATTCCAGCACCTTTTGGAAGTCATGCGTTTTTCCAGGTATTTCCATCATTCGATTTTTACGACCCTTGTACCGTTTGGTCGACTGAAGGCAAAAAAATGCTGATAAAAAGCGGCGCCGGACTGCATAGCTTGTGCACTTGAATCAGTTGTCCGTGGATAATTAAAGATAAGAAAAAGAAAGAAAAAGTATTGATTGTCGTAGAATTGTCATGCATACAAAATAATGTAAGTTTTGCTTCTGTCATGTATCACAGAAGGCGTTGTATGTAGAAAATGTATGAGATATTAAATTTTCTTCATAAATTTTTTTCGTGACTTTTTTTCGATGTTTTAACAGTTATTCTGCTATTCGGGACGGAGACAAATCTAACAAATCTAACATCTTAAAATTCGGTTCAGCTATTCTTGTGTTATAAATCGTGTAGCTAACCCGAAACTGTTTTATATATAGATAGACTTTTGTTATTTCTCAGTTTGTTATTTATTTTGACAAAGGTGCGAGATAAATGAGTCTGTTGTGGGCAAATGGTGTGTTAATTTAATGTATTCGATATCACGATACGGTTATCTTTTCATCATCTGTTCATCTTGCAATCTTTTTAATACCCAGGTGCAGATTATGTAATAGAAGTTTCTTAACTTTTTACCGTGGTGTGGAAGATCTAATTTTACTACTTACTTATTTCATTCATGTAATCTTCGTTACTGTTTCACATGTAAAATCATTCATGGATTTTCTTTTTCCAAACCGACGTAACGCATTTATGATGAGATTAAAGAAAACTCACAGACGAAGTGTCAGAGATACGAATCCCTATGTAATGCCGTCAGAGCCAAAAACCAAATATTTTGTGTTGCATCAATTTAAGGTGCGACCGGGACTCGAATCTATAATTTGTAACTCAGCGGGCAGGTCCGCTGACCACTGAGCTACGCATAATAAATCTATACACATTATAACTTTTTACTGGTGGTAGGACTCCTATTCAGAAAGGTAGGTACAACCCCAGGGCCAGTTATTCTGCCGTGAAGCAGTAGTGTGCGAGCATTACTGTGTTTCGGTTTGAAGGGCACAATGGGCATTTGAGATTTAAGATCTGATGTCTCAAGGTGACGGGCACAGTGTGGTGTCACACAGAAATATTCTGGGTGACACAGCATTTGTTGTGGGCGGACGTTTCACTTACCATCAGGTGAACGTTTTGCTCGTCTCGCCACTTTATACAATAAATGATTGCGAGAGAAATGTCTGTCTGTATATTTATTTGTGAACACATCACGTAAGTACAAAATTTATTCGAAAGACTCGGTAAGAAAATCATATAGCGTATCATTCAGTAACATTTAGTCATTGTTTTACTAAAATCGGTTTGGTCTATCAAAAGTTATAAGTAGAGTTAAAGTTTTTAAGTCTACGATTTAGTTAAATGGTGACAATGAGTAAATTAAGTGTACGTTTAAATCGAATCTAAGAAATGGTAATATAAGATGTCAAATAAGGTGTACAACTAATACCTGAAACATAGGAAATGAAAAAATAATATTATATTTTCTTACAAAGAATATAATTTATACAAAGTACAAAACAGTAATGTTTGCACACTATTGCTTCACGGCAGAATAACTGGCCCTGGGGTGGTACCTACCTAGACGGACAAGGAATAGACCCAAGTCAAATTGATAAAATGACCTTATCATCAAGCAGCAGCGTAAGTGTAGAATACGACAGGAATTTAAAGACATAGAAGAATTTTTTTGGAATGCCATTTGGAAAGAAAAGAGATGATTAGATCCGTAACGTTGGAAGTTGTATCCTGGTAACTTCCTGCAATCATCGCTCAGGAGCTACGCAGATATATGAGCCGGCTCTAGACATGTTATCACTGGCAGCTCAACTGTCCGAACAAAGCCGCAGAGGTCATCGAGTTTAAAAAGTCTCTCATAGGTGATATCCTGAGTTTCATAATCAAAGTACAATATAACTTTGCAATGTAGAAGTATGTTAATAGCATGTAATTTTAAACGTAATTATTATTTAGTGAAATTTATTTAAGCACATTGTCAAGATCAACACATAATGGTACACCATTTTAAAAAATAAACTTACGACGTTTCAAAATGTTTATATTGTAATAATAGAAGTACTCCTAAAGATATTGTATTCATTTAGCTATTCAGTGTAGTTTTTTATCCTCCTCGTGTAGTTATGCAAATAAACGAATCACCACAAAGAAAACTATGCATAAACACAGAGAAAACTAGTTCACGCTTTCCTAAATTATGTCACAAAAAACGTTTTAAAATAGAGGAAGTACCATAAATTTATGTACATTTGCTTATCTTTGTGTTATTTACATTATTAATAGGTTTGGAGTGCTTCATAAAAGGAATATCTAATTGGAAAAACGATGTTCTCCTAGCCGATTTCGACCACGGCGACAACTTCCGTCTACGGTCGAGAGCCATTGTAACGATATACTATCTCTAATTACGTATTTTTACGTTTTAGAAAGTTTTAAGAAAATATTAAAAATTATAAAAAAAAAAAAATGGTGGTCCAAAAAAGTTGGGAAAATATATGTGAGGACCAATCCCAATAGTGAAATTTCATTATTTCCAATTTAATTTTTCTTGGCATAATATTACATAGATCAGTGCCTAAAAATTACTTTAAAACATATAAAATATATCCAAGAGACCTTATCTCTCGAAGTACTATAGAAGTTAATTAAAAATATTACAATATAAAATTAACTTCATTTGTATGGAAAATACTCTATATAGTTATTCATAATAAGGAAGTGTTCATGTAATGCCAATTATAAAACATATCTTAAAACCAGAAGGTGTTCGTGTAATGTCAATTACAAAACCAATCTTAAAATTAGAAGGTGTTCGTGTATTGCTAATACCATACTATTAAGTCCGAAGCGCGAGTACCGTGCGGAGGGGCATACCAACAGCTCAACATAGACGTGTGTGAGGTCGAGCATGACTCTCTATAGTATCAAGTTGCATAGTGCTAATGTTCCATACAAAGATCCTATGTAAGTAAAGAATATGATAAAATGGTCTATCATTGAAGGTCTCTTGTAAGATATGATATTATAAATATGAGTTGAAACTTAAAATTATTAAGATAGAGAATTCATTAGACTTTCATACAATCACATAAGAGAGGGTGTGGCTTTTAGCATTTCGGTGCTGGAGCTTACTCTTTCGCCCCATGTCTTAGAGCATTAGTTCTATGATACATGGTTCATACACCGGCGTCTTAGTGGCTTGCTACTATGACACGTTGGAAATTTTTTTAGTTAAACAACTTTTGCCAAAGTCGATAATTATCATATAGGTGTGTTGTGAGGAGGCTCCATCTATGTGATAGTCACAATAATACTTACTGCTATTGTGGTATTGTGTTTTTAGTGACGGTTATATGAATGAGTTGCATCTGATTCAATACAACTTATGATTCGGGTTGACGGAGGTTTTTTGCAGAAGTGTAGATGTTTGCTAAGACCGTATAGAGGCCCTTGTGTTGGCGTATGTCTGAGCGATGGTCGTATTGATGCTTGTTGCATTTGTGACAATGCGTCCTAGTGACAATTGCTTAGATGTCGTTAATATAATGGTTGCGTCTTGCACTTGGTTTGACTCACATTTTCTTTAGATTTGTCCAAGTCAGGTTTCTCTATAACGAGACTGCAGACTGTCTGCCCTCCATGTGTTGAATAACAACAATATTAAATAAAGCTCTCAGTAAATTCCCACAAATGAATGATAACTGGAAACTTGGTGGTGGGTGAGACAAACTTGATCGAAATACATAATACTCAACGTCAATTACACAAACCCATTTGACGAATATAATAGAATGCTGATTGCCTGATGGCTGAATGATGGTTGGTGGAGCTAATGCGTCTACTTCATGCGGATGGTAGCTGGCGGGAGGAGACTCTCAAGGCTGCAGCCGAAAGCTGCACAACGTGGGACCTCATACCCTTGAAGTGAGCAGTGGACTCACGACGTGCTCTGCGGCAAATTGCCGTGCTGACCTTGTATTGGATGTTGATGCCACACACTCGACATTCATCTACAGTTGCAGCGGTCTGGTGAAGTGATGGCGCGTACGGAAGGCTTTACTAGTTTATTGGGCCGAGTGCTCATAACTGCTCGACGTGTGCCAAATCCATGCGACGTACATCCACGAAGACTGGACTAGCTGTATACTTGTATGATGTTAACACGCATTGACATGCGAGACTTCGGTCTAAGTTTGTGCTTACGCACTAGCAAGAGGCCAAGCCCTCTTTTTGCTGGTTCGCCAGTGTTGCTGTGGACTACGGTCCTTGTTCCCGACTTCTTGTCCTGTGGCGGGGGGGAGCGCATGGATTGGAAGGCGCACGCGGCGGGAGTTGGAGCCGTGTGCCTTCCCCACATTTTTTTTTTAATAAAAATGTTGGTGGAGCGATAGCTTGTAGTGGGTTATTAATACTTTAAAGTTAATCTTATACAGGTGCGGAATACGAATCTCTTTGCAATAGATATTAAACATTGTGAACCCTTTACAAGAGTATAGGGAATAATAATTAATTAGTATTAGTACACTGTCTTGGACTTGCAGCTTCTCTAGTGAATAAACATTTTTCCATGATACACCTAAAAGAACAAGTTACTAAAAATAAACACAACGTAAATAAAAGGGTCCTACCTATGACGATCACAATTAATTAACATATATCATTCAAATGGCCTAGAATGAAATAACCTTTAGAAAAGATCTTGAAAAAGATTAAGTCTATTTTCTGGTCACGTTATTAATTTTATCAACGTGAAAGTTGAATAGTTACACCATCAACTGCGCAGGAGATATTATAGTGCCACAAGTGTACGCGCAAACACAGAGGCACTCACTCGTCCCAACCTACTCGCGCCCGATGAAACGCTGATGCGATAAGATCGGAGGTAGGTTAATTAGAAAAATAACGTTTCTTTAACATACTTAGTCACTGACAATAAATACATATTATAGTTATTTCAATATAGTGAAAGTATTAGCATAGATACATAATGTTCGATACATTAAATATTTATTATCAGAATGTCAGAGAGCTTAAGACTAAGTTGAAGGATGTTTATTGTAAAACTGCCCTTTAGAATTATGATATCTATGCATTTACTGAAACCTTAGCGTTTTTGATTCAGACATATTTTGTAGTAATGATGTTGTTTATAGACGAGATTGTTCACTCAATAGCAAAAAAGAAGGCGGAGGTGTTTTAATAGCTGTCTCCAAAAAATATTAGTCTTGTAGATTGAGCACCTACGAAAGTTTATGTGAGGATCTCTGGGTAAGACTTACACTGTCAATGGATAATTGTATTGAGCATATATGCCTATGTGCAATATATATTCCGCCACCAATAAATAAATACAAGATAGACCATTTCATAGAAAACTCAAATATGGTATTAGAAAACGATCACTGCAAATGTATAAGTATAGGTGACTTTAATATTGGTTCTACTGAATGGAATACTGACACAAATAGTAAAGAATTTTTTCCGTCATCACTTGGTTGTAACTTTGATAGAAGTTTAATACATTTTATTAATTTAAATGACTTAAAACATTGCTGTGCTACAAGGTGATGAAATATGTAATTTATTTGCATCGCATTTTGCAACGGCCTATGTTCTAATCGAATACAATTGATAAAATCTCTACAGACCCCGAAAGATAAGGCAACAGAATCGTAAGTAACATCATCATCACCGAAAAGGAACTAATTAAAACACTGAAATGTCTGGATCTTAATAAAGAAGCTGGTCCAGATGGCATCCCTCCCATCTTCATACAAGGAACTGCCGATAAACAAGTCTTTTCCAATATAGTGACTACTACTGCTAGACCTCAAAGATCAAATAATGTTAAACTTTTTCGTCAACCTAAGCTGATACTAACTTTAGAATGCATTGTGTGTTATCGTGGATGTATACCATGTACCACAATTGCAATAAAGAGATCGGCTTAGCAGTAATATCTAAGAATGAAATTATTTTTTTTTGTCTGATCTGGGGAGGACGTCTCCTCCAACTAGTAATATTTAGATGTTCTATATATAGTTCGTATCTCAGAAACTTTCGTAGCGCGATTATGAAATGTAAGAGATATTTCTTGAGCTTTTCGTGTGGCGACATAGACGTCGATACATCACTCACCTGGTGAGACTGGAAGAGAGTCGTAGTTAGCGGAGAGATGTTGAGTCGTCCGGCGATGTTGTGCAGTCTGGCGATGCGGTAAGGCTGTGGTCCAGGTCTTCAGTGCGTTGAGACGTATAAAGACAGTCCACGACACAAAGCTCACTACAATAATAGTTCAGAAGGAAAGCGAGTACAATAAAAAGTTACAAGAAATAGCATACATACATACATACATAATCACGACTGTATCGCATAAGGGGTAGTCAGAGACTGGGCACTCACTGCAAAAGCAGATGACTGCCACAATTCACCAAAAAAATATAATGCACTTGGTGTAATAGGTGGTGAGCCCATCGCCACCATGCGCTATTGGTTGCACAGTTCAGTTTTATTCCTTACTCGCCTTTTACGAGATCCATTGAATGAGATGGAGTGGTAGTATTCTTTTAACGAGCCGTCACCACACGGTAATAAGAAATAGCACACGTGAGAAAGCAACAGATGCTACGCCTGCGCCGCGTGTGAAATGGTGTTACAATGGCTTGGTCGCAGAGGCGATCAGCAGGTAACTAAAGTAATATAATATAATATGCGGCAGCGCCGTAGTTCAATCTCCGGCCGCTCTTGCGTTGACGTCACACGTACCTGAGACTAGTGGTAGAAAAAGGTCGATCTACATTGGTCTGGAACTTTTGGTGGTAAATAGCACACTACGATACTTGTTTAAATATACGCTATAATTTTGTAGATAGACGTTGTTTATCTAACAGAAAATAGTGAAATAACCAATAGCTCGACTATGTTAGTTATTTTACTTTCGTAATTTTGATTATGACCGCGTACAGTAACGCTACAATGTTCATTTCACTTTTTAATGTTTCTTATACATTCAATGTAGATGAAAATCAAGCAAAAGGCCAAAGCTAAAGGTTGCGGGAAATAACCTGAATTTTAATCTAACATTTTTTGCTAACGACGCGAAAACACGCATACCGTGCAACCAATACGGAACAGGATTTTAACGATACTATGTGGTATATGCAATCCGCACGCTTTATCTAAATGGGGGCAATAATTATGCAGTAGTGATTTTGTGAAGTAGAAATAATAATTGTTTAGTATTTTGATTAGAATTTGGAATATGTAAAAAGACAGTTACGACTACCGTAATTTAGGTGCCGTGTCATCGCCCATTTGCTGAAATGCTCTCCTGATTTTTCATCTGAATATTCCTCATACACACTTACTCGTATTACTTCAAATTATTTTGCGATAATGTGGTATACAGAAGCGCCCTTATATAAAGCTCAGTACTCAGCTACAGTACCCAGGATTGCTGCTTTGTTGAAAAAATCCGTATTTTTTTCTTACAACGACGAGAGCGAAGCCACTAGTAAAAAAAGATAAATAATTATGTACCTTGTTTTCCATCAAATGTCACCTAATATAGTAATAATAAAATAAACTACTAATTATTTAAGAAAATTTATTATTAGTTATACTACTCGTATAAATTTTATAATATGTACTAGTGGTAGGATATCTATGCAGGAATCCATCTAGGTTTGTACCACGCTAGCGTCAGTTATTCCGTCGTGAAGTAATAGTGTGCAAACATTACTGTGTGACAGGTTTTTGGTTTAAAGGGCACTGAGAGACACAGGACATATAATACTTAATAACTAGTCTCAGGGTGACAGTGTGTCCACACAGGAATGTTCTTGGCGACACAGCATTTGTTATGATCAGACGTTGCACATACCATCAGGTGAAAGTTTTGCACGTTTCGTCCCTTCATCCAATAAAAAAATATCGGTTATTTTTCTTCAATGCTATCTTGGCCTACAAAATAGCTTGTGAACAAATTAGATGGAGAGAAATATAATATGTATATATATATATATATATAAGTACTATATTGCACACCAAAAACAATTAAAAGTACATTTTTCTCGCCGGAAAACGTTTTTTCTGTGTTATTAACTAACTTTATAACAGCATTTTATTTTCTCAAACTTCAGTCCCCATTACAAAAAATGGACCCCTGTCAAGACTTTTTGAACGTTTTCATCCATCGAAGTAGCTGGCGCTGAAATATTGACACGCGCGATAGAAAGTATATTTATTATATTTAACCAAGAACAGGGTGTGTATTTTGTGAAATATGATTTATGTTATGACTTGTCGATTCTCTACCAATTGCACCAATCGTACCGTACCAAAGATCCGAAAGGGTGGGAAAGCGTAAGAAAATACTTTTAAGTGACTACTACGTGTTAAGTGAATTTCTATAGAAGACGGTCTAGACTAAAGGAACTGAACTGTAGGGGTGTGTTAAACGTGGTTATATGTATACTTCATAAATATTATAAATACGAAACTCTCTCTGTCCCTCTGTGTGTTTTTTAACTATTTCACGGCTCAATCGTTCAACTGATCGTGACGAAATTCGGCACAGAGATACTCGTAGTTTGCATAGGATACTTTAAAATCTTTATTAAAATCAAATAGTTCTTAAGGTATTTTAAATAACCTAAATCCACGCGGGCGTAGTTGCGGGCTTCAGCCAGTAGATTATTAAAGTGGGATCCATTGTTTTCATTATTACATCCCATTCCTTTGGCTTACCCTCCCGTACTCCGTACCCTCAATCGCCTCACCGAGAGCTCTAAATTAAATCATACAGAGGTTGCCCATTGTGGCCATGACTGCCAAATGTTGCAACTAAGTTAATTTTCCACCATGAGTGAAAAACTAAATAATTTAAGGCCTAATCATTTTAGTTTTATATAAAAAAACAATCATAATTTTAATTTTTTAAATTATTGGATAGAGCGACGAAATGAGCAAAACGTTTACCTGATGTAAAGTGCAACGCCAACCCATAACAAATGCTATGTCACCCAGGACATTTCTGTGTGGCACTACACTGCGCCCGTCACCCTGAGACATCAGTTCTTAAGTCTCATATGCCCAGTGATTACACTAGCTCACAGTGCCCTTTAAACCGAAACACAGTTATGTTTACACACTACTGCTTCACGGCAGAATAATTGGCCCTGGGGTGGTACCTCTTATATGTTGCTTTCAAATTATATAGTATTATTTTAGTTGTTTAAATAATACAATCAGCTATTAAATTATCGCTATGTGTCCGTGTGGTGGCGGCTCGTTAAAAGAATACTACCACTCCATCTCATCCAATGGATCTCGTAAAAGGCGAGTAAGGAATTAAACTGCACTGTGCACCCAACAGCGCATGGTGGCGATGGGCTCACCACCTATCACACCAAGTGCATTATATTGTTTTGGTGAAACGTGGATTGTGGCAGTCATCTGTTTTTGCAGTGAGTGTCCAGTCTCTGACTACCCCTTATGGGATACAGTCGTGATCTTATGTATGTATGTATGTATGTATGTTTTTGGGACGGATCATATAGAGTCCCAGAAAAATATAAAACGTTTCTGGGACACTACACGCTCCGTTCCAAAACACACATAATAACAATAATGACATTGATTCTAAAATAATTAAGAAATAACGAGTTGCGACAGAAGTTAACTTTTCGGGAAGTAACTTATAATTTATGAAAATTGGAAAAGTAGGGAGGAAGCTTTTTTTTAATTGACTCGCAGTCACCATTTATTTTCCTTCATTGTCGTGTGGTTACAAAGTTGTTTATATATAAAGTTGAGGAAATAAAGAGAATATAGCAACTACTACCTTAAACATAACTGTATTACAATGTATTATCCCTCATATATAATATTATCCTGTCGTGGCCTGTAGAATAATTTTCATTTCGGAAAATCAAAGTTTTCATGGTACTTAACCTAAATCCATGCGAACCCAGCTATACGAAGCTAGTATTATATAAGAGCCTAAACGCTTTTTAACAGCGTCAAACGCGATTTAGCAGCGTGGCGCACTTTCTATTGCTTCATAACAATAGCTGGAAGAGGACAAACCGGTACGCCCAGTATAATGTTAAATATAAAATTTTGCTTTACAGGGCTGTCCAAAGCACGGCCCGGGGGCTACATGCGGCCCGCAGCTGATGTTTGTGCGACCCGCGACGTGTCTTTTGATCTTCCGTACATTTTCATTTTACAAAAATTTCTTGGGTGGAACAGTAGTGTGTTATTTTTATATCGTTCCAAATTAATGAATATTCACATTTGCAGACGTGTTCCAGATATTTATCACGCAATCTTTTCACTAAATTAGAAATTCTATAAGATTTATTTACGGTCTATGTTAGTATGACCACATATCCCCCTTATCGTTTGAAGCTTAAATGGCTCTCTATTCGTCAAAGGGGTAGCTTCAGAATGTTATTAGTACTGTGATACCGTCTTATTTTTTTTATTTACCAAAACCAACAGCGTAACACATGGTTATATAAAACAATTAACATTAATAGTACGGCCAATTAAAGGTTTCTATTTATACATATCCTTTTTACTTAAAAAATTATATACTATTATTATAACACATTATCATGCAACCAGATACATCACAAAAACTTTATTTTTAAAATACAATAACAGTACATTCTTAGTCATTACATATTGACTGTAAGATCAATCCATAGAAAGATATAAATGCACGTAATTATTTAATTTTTTGTCGTTTCTGAAAAATAAATGATGATGATGATGATGATCTTTCCGACCGTTTTCGGCCATGGCGACCACTTCGACTCCTAATCGGTCGGGCGCTGGTGTACCCGAAGATGGCTTATGTAGCCAATCTTCGCAGCGAACTCTCGCGCACAATGAGGGCACGTGAGTACGCCGCTTACATAATTGAATTTTATAGCCGCGGGTGGACGGGCCTTTAGCTCATCGCGCTTAGCGTCGAGGTCAGCTATACGCTGCTCCTCGAACTCGCGAACTTGCCTCTTCACAATACCACGCCATACTGGGCGCTGTGCTGCCAAACCTTCCCATTGAGAGGGCTCAATGTTGCATCTTCTCATGTGTCTTTTCTGAACATCTTTGTACCGGAGGAGTTGTCCGCCATGTTTTCGCTTACCCTCCTCTAGTTCAGAATAGAAGATGCGCTTTGCCACTCTTTCCTCCGCCATACGTGATACGTGACCGCACCACCGAAGTTGCCGACGCATTAAGTAGGCTTCAATGCCACCGACATTGGCTCGTCGCAAAACTTCGGTATTTCGCACTCGGTCGGACCATCTGATCTTCATGATGGTACGAAGGCATTTAAGGTGGAAGCGATCCAAAGTGCGAATGTGGTGGCGATACACACACCACGTCTCGGAGGAGTATAAGAGGTTTGGCAGCACAGTCGCCATGTAAACAGAGATTTTAGTGGCCAGCTTTAGGTCGTGTGAGCAGAAAACCTTGGAACGCAGCTTTCCAAATGCTGCAGCTGCAGCACTGATCCTGCTGTTTACTTCAGCATCAAGGTCACACTTGGATGTTATAGTGCTCCCCAGATAACGGAAGTTATCGACCTGTTTCAGCAAATCCTCACCAAGCTTAATGACCAGTGTCTCACGACCATGTATGTCTAAAGACATCACCTCAGTCTTTTTGACACTAATCTTCAGGCCGAACTTGCAGCATGCTTGGTGTAAGCCAGACATCAGCTGTTGCAGGCCATCTGGGAATCCGCTAAAAAGCACAAGTCATCAGCGTACATGATCTCTGTGATCAATGAGTACGAGACTTTAGTGCGCGCCTTAAGTCTGGCCAAGTTAAAAAGACTGCCCTCAGTGCGGAAGCGGATGCGGACTCCTTCTGAAACAGTTTGCAGGACTTCTTTGACTACTACCGCAAAATACAAGGCGAACAGTGTGGGCGCTAGGACACACCCTTGTTTAACCCCACAGGTAACGGGGAAAAAATGTGACTGTTCACCATCTACAGAGACGCAGCACTGCATGTCGTCATGCAGGAGTCTCAGAAGTCCTACAAACTTTTCAGTGCACCCTAGCTTTCCTAGCACCATCCAGAGAGCTTCACGAGGCACACTGTCGAATGCTTTCTCCAAGTCAACAAAGCAGAGATACAGCTGACGACCCTGTTCTCTACTCTTTTCTTGTAGTTGACGCACAGAGAAAATAGCTTCGCAGGTACCTCGGTCAGGTCGGAAGCCAAACTGGGTTTCGGGCAAGATCTTTTCGGATATATCCTTCAGGCGGTTTAAAAGAACTCTTGCGAAGGCCTTTCCAGGGGCTGTCAGAAGTGAAATACCACGGTAGGAGTTACAGTCGGAACGGTCACCCTTGTTCTTGTAGAGGGCACTTATGCGAGATACTTTAAAATCATGTGGGACTCGCTCCTCCTCCCACATGCGAACAAAGAGTTTCCACACCAACGTGTGCAGCTCCTCACCGCCGTACTTAAGCAGCTCTCCCGGTATAAGGTCAATGCCAACCGCCCGCTTATTTTGTTGCTGTCTGATGGCAGAGACAACCTCGTCACGCGACAGAGGCTCATCCAGCTCGGTGACTAGAGGGAGTTGAGGCATTAAACTGATATTATGTAGATCAGCTGATCGATCTACGTTGAGCAAGGTATTAAAATGTTCAGCCCAGCGTCTTAGTACATCGCCCTTGCTTGTCAACAAGTGCCTACCGTCTAAAGACCTCAGAGGCACTTTTGCTCGGTAGGACGTACTAATCAGCTTACGTACCTCGCAGTAAAACTCCCCAAGCTGGTTTGTGTCAGCAAGCCACTGAATGTGACAGGCCTTGTCTTGCCACCACCTGTCTTTAATTTGTCGAGACAGCTTGCGCAATTCAAGGTCACTCTTTTTGACCACTGCAACGCTTCCGCCGCGTCTAGTATGCTGTCGTAAGAGGACTCGATGTTTGTCGAAGGCTGCTTTGAGAGCTTCGTCATTCTCATCGAACCAGTCTTCATTACGCCGGTTTTTAGTACCTAAAGCAATTGAAGCAGCTTCTACGATATCAGAAGACAACGCTCCCCATGCAGCACCGACATCATCTATCTCTTTAACTAGCGACAGCTTCCCAGACAAGGCGTCAGCATATTTCTCCGTAACCTCGCGATTGTTCAACCTATCCACGTTAAAAGACGCAGGCCTTTTAAAACGAGATCTACGTGGTCGACGGAGGCGGAGTTGCAGTTTGGTGACAATAAGTCGGTGGTCAGTCCAACAATGCGCACCTCGCATGACGCGGGTGATTTGGACTTGACTGATATCTCCTTGCCGTACGACAGCATAGTCGATCAGATGCCAGTGTTTGGATCTTGGGTGCATCCACGTTGTCTTGTGCTTGGCGGCAAGTCTGAACATAGTATTAGTTATCGCAAGATCGTATTGAGCACAAAGACTGAGTAGCAACTGACCATTACTGTTCATGTTGCCAACTCCGTGTTTACCCAGAACTCCAGGCCACGCCTCGTAGTCCCGACCAACTCTGGCATTGAAGTCGCCTAGCAATAAAACCTGCTCTCTGGCATTCATGCTGTCAAGGCATTGAGATAGTTCCTCATAAAATTTATCCTTGATGTCATCAGACTTGTCCAGCGTTGGAGCGTAGACACTGATGATATTAAGGAAATTATCAGTATCCAGGTGAACGCGCAGTGTGGTCACGCGGTCCGAGATGTGTATAGGGTACTCCTCAAGTCGCTTTACTAAGTTGTTCTTGATGGCAAATCCTACACCTGAACGTCTATGTTCGGAGGAAGCGGTACCTTTCCAAAAGAAAGTGTAGCCGCCTCCATCTTCCACCAGCTCTCCTTCATCAGCAAGATGGGTTTCGCTGAGCGCAGCCACATCTACGTCATAGCGACGAAGTTCACGAGCTACTATGGCGGTTTTACGTTCAGGGCAGTCGTTGCCATCACGATCAATAAGCGTTCTCACGTTCCACGCGCCAAATGTCATGACAGGTGTTTTCATGATATTATTTTTAATGTTGCGTCGACCACGAATTAGGGTGATGCGATGGCAGCCGCGGTTACTACCACCTTTCAAGTAGGGACGAGCATTTTTTTGGGGCACCTTTTCTAGCCCCCTCCCTGGCTGAGCAGGGAAAGCAGTGCCTCCCTAAATAGGGCTGCTTTGTCATC
Source organism: Luehdorfia chinensis (assembly GCA_019845155.1). Lineage (NCBI taxonomy): Eukaryota > Metazoa > Arthropoda > Insecta > Lepidoptera > Papilionidae > Luehdorfia > Luehdorfia chinensis. Next base: position 678,853 of record JAHVAK010000587.1, read on the forward strand.
CCAGGTGCTGCCGAATCCACACTGTCGCCCCAAATTTGCAGTGCGAAAGCGACCACGGTGTGTAGTCACACCCCCAGGACCGCCCATGTGCAGGAATCAGACAAAGCCTAGCTTGCACCAAGCCAGACCTCTCTACTTCATCCCATCGCCACAGGACTTTGCGTAATCGGAGTCCATCAAACGGAAGCAGTCAGATGCGCAGGATATATTAAGGTGCGCAAGCGTTCGCGCACACGCAGGCGCACACACTCGTCCTCCCTCTCCTCGATTCAGTGGAACGGAGAACCGTTACGACTGGAGGAGAGGTCAGATGATGTGTCTGGCCGACGTTAACTCTTGCCCTCTAACGCCGCCCTTGGCCATCCACATTGCCTTGCTGAATCGCCGAGTCCGCCAAGCCCTTTGCATATCTGCGGTGGGTTGCCATCCTCGCCGAATCAGACTTCATGCACTTTGCAGGAGGGATCCGCATAAAAAACTTGTCCACCAAAAGTGGCAAGCCCCTCGTCCAGGTTTAGTCCGTGAGCCGACACGGTTTACCGGGGTGTGGCCGCTGCGCGCATCACAGCTACTTGGAGCCACTGGAGAGAGTTTATGGGCTAATAACGAATTTAACACATCTCTGCCACTTCTGTAGAAGTCGGCTGGCAGAAATAGGCGCTATTACCCCACTACACCCAAAAAAAAAAAAATGTATACATACATACAATATTATAACAATAATAAATATATACGAGTATATATATATACAATATTATAACATAGAAAAAACATGTAAACACATACTCGTACTTTATTTTAATGATTTTCTTCCGTATAATTTATAAATAAATAATAATTCGCTAGGAACTGTCTACAGAGAAAATAGCTTTATAAATGTGTGCTTTAAATTTATTTTTTGAAAGACCAAAGATGTCAATATTTTTAAAGAAAGTGTTATATGTGTGCGCTAGACGTTTTGTGGTGTGTACTATTGCGAGCGTAGTTTGTAGTGTCTAGGGACGTATAACAAAGGTGTGTGTTTGGTGCGGCGATTCGGTGTGGAGTATTCCATTTTGGCAACAAGCTCTGTACAATCAATACAACTATTCACAATGTCGTACAGGAGACACATATCCATTAACGTACGCCTCTCTTTGAGCGTCATAAGGCTGTTATCATGGCATGATTCAATGTAGGACGTGAAAGGTTTGTGGAAACGATAATTAATATGATTTATAAAGTTAAAAAAAATTTTTGGAGTCGCTCAACTCGCTTTTTGTACACAGCAGATGAAGGAGACCATACAGCACTTACAGACTCTAACGCACTAAGAACGTACGCGTAGTATATCGATTTTATTGATAATATATTTTGAAAGGATTTACACGCCCGCATGACAAATCCTAAATTTTTGTATGCCTTTTCCGTAACATAGCGATGATCAGCCAATAGTATTTTTTATCTAGCAATATACCTAAATCACGTACAGTAGTTATTTTCGTAATTGGGGTGTCATTCAATTTATACTCATGTATAAGCGGAAACGTTTTTCTAGTGTAAGTAATATGTTAACATTTATTAATGTTTACTGTAATCATATCATTATCATAATACTAGTACTAATACTCCTTCCTTTAAATGATTAAAAACAGCTTGTAGATCAATAGTCTTGCTTATTTCTTATAGTGTAGTAGACTTTTTTATAGTCCGCATACATTAGATGCTTCGCTGACTTAAAGCACTTTTTTATATCATATAAAAACACTGTGTAAAATAATGGGCCTTGCTGTGAGCTTTGGGGGACACCAGTAGGAGTTTTAATAATAAATAATAATATATGTAATCCCCAATTACTGCAGCCTGTGAGCGATTAGTCAAATAAGAGCGAATCCATCTCAACAAATCTCCATGAATACCCAAGTTTTTAAGTTTTTCGAACAAGATGATGTGATTTACCCGATCAAACGCCTTTTTAAAATCAGTGTAGACCACATCAACCTGTCCCCCACCGTCCATATTTTCCCGTAGATAATCCAAAAACACACAACATTCGTGAGTGTAGACCGTCGCTTCAAAAAACCATGTTGTTCATCAGGTAAACTTCATTGAAGAACAGGTTATAAATGATTATAATCTAACTTTTCAAATTCTTTCCCTGCAACGTTTAGTAAAGTAATACGTCTGTAATTTTCGATTTGAGTTTTAGAGCCTTTTTTGTGAATTGGTACCAGATGAGCTTTTTTCCAAGTGTCAGGAAAAACACCTTTCCTAAGAGACCGATTAAAGATATATGTGATTGGTAATGGTAATGATTTCCTACAGTGTTTCCAGAAGGTTGGTGGAATACCATCACAGCCGACACCCTTATTAACATCTAATGTACTAAAAGCTTTTTCCACTGAGGCAACTGATAAAGTATGATTACCAATGGAGTCGTTCCCAAACTCTGTGTGGATTGACGATCTGGAGTTGCTTTCAGGTACACCGAATACACTTTGAAAGTATAGACTAAAGGCTTCACAGATTTTATCACCCCCAATGTGAGTTGTGCTACCAAGAGTAAATTGTTGAGGATAACTAGAGCCTCCTCTCATATTTTTAATATAGCTCCAGAAAGTCTTAGGCTTGTTCCTAATTAGCTTTTCTGCATGAGCTGTACATTTTTCAAAGCATATTTTTTCTACCTATTCTGCCTTTTTCATAATAACGGGAACTCATCATAATCTCTCAAATTACCATACGTTTTCCAGCGCAAATGAGCTTTTCTTTTATAATTTTAATAAGTGCTCTGCTATATCAAATCGGATATTATCTGTTGTTTACTTTGCGATGAAATGGTACGTATAAGCCTATTGCATGATTGATAATGTTATATAAGTTTTCGGTGACCAGAACTTAACATAGATAACGGAAAGCTTTGTTAAGATTATCATAATCAGTTCTGTTAAAATTGCGACGTAAAATACTATTTTCTTTAAGTGGCATTAATTTTAAATCAAAGACTTCAATATGAAATACAGGCTGATATGGGTCTTCATTTACTCATGGAATTACTAATGGAATGCATTTATTTATAACTAAAGACATGTTTGAAAATACCAAGTCCAACGTGTTACCAACATAATTCCTTAATGAATTATGTTCAGTTAGCAGGAAGGATAGATTAGATACATGGCAGGTTGAAGTCGCCCATTAATAAAACATTTTGATTGGGATTATGGTTCAAGTCCGACAGTAAGCATTCCGTTATTATTTTTATATCTGTGGGTAAGCGATGTGCATCTGGAGCGATATAGGCTACACTTATATGCAAATCTGCATCAGCTCCATTATTACGGGCTGGCACGATCACCGAAAACATCTCCGTAGGAGCATTTACGTTGCGATTAACTCTAATTGCACTTAGTCCGCGTAGCATTATAATCATAACGCCACCGCCAGTAGATTTTCCACTAATAGTTAAATCGCGATCCTTCCGTCGCATAAAGATTAGTATTCCACAGCATCTTACTAGATTATTCAGCTCTTCTTTCATAGTCCAGCCTACACTCCTCTGGAACGTCCTTCCGGATGATATATTGCAGGAATGCACTCAACAAAAACGCCTTCAAAAGACTTCTTAGACAACATTATTTGGATCCAAACTGATTCTTCAATTTCTTCTATTATTTTCTTTATATACGTACCATTTGTGTATATTTATTACATACATAAATACATACAGTCACGCTTTTTTCCCATATAAGGGGTAGGCACTTTTTGCCCTCGCGGTAAACGAGACGTGACGGGTGGCGAACAACGTCGCCGACATTTTGGTACCTGTCAAAAAAATCTTACTCCCCATTGCGTCCCCACGAGCAGTATAGTGACAGAATTGCAAAATAAGGAACGCTTCCCGATTTTGCGTGTCATCCTTGCGCAGGGGCCATGCTAATCTGGCCATACAATAATGTGGTAACTTAAAGATAATTATAATTAATACATTATTATAATTTATAGAAAAACCTCCAACTCATTCCATTTAATTTATTAACGTCCATCAACTGAAAAGCGCTATCATTTCCATAACCAGTCTTAAAGTTTCAACATTATGTAAATACTAATTATTATCGCTATATTTACTACAGATATTAAGACGTTTGTTACCTCATTACGAATAATTTAACATTTATAACAATGATGATACCTTTGCATAATAGTTATACAAGACCAGAAGTGATCTCTCGAATTCTAAAGAAACAGAAATAACTGATACGATAATACTTTTTTTTATTGTATAAAGTGATGAAACGGGCATTACGTTCACCTGAAGTTAAGTGCAACGTCGGCCCATAACAAATGATGTGTCACCCAGAACATGTCTGTGTGACACATCAGTGTGCCCATCACCCTGAGACATCAGTTCTTAAGTCTCATATGCCCTGTGATTACGCTAGCTCACAGTGCCCTTCAAACCGAAACACATCAATGTTTGCACACTACTGCTTCACGGCAAAATAACTGGTCCTGGGGTACCACCCCACCTACCTAGACGGATTCCTGCATAGGAATCCTACCACCAGTATAACAACATTTACATTAACAACATTACATTAAGAAGAAAATAAATTAAGAATTTAAGTCAAATTAAAAAATCGGATAGAAAGCAAACATGATTACAGACACAGTTAAAAAGAAAATTACACGAAATTTACATAATAAAAATGTATTAAACATAATTTCTTACTTTGCATTTACTATTTGTATGTATGTATTTATCTATGATAATGTTATGGATATGTATATTGATGATATCCATACTAATATTATAAGTGCGAAAGTAACTCTCTCTGTCCCTCTGCCTGTTTGTTACCTTTTCACGGTTCAACCACTGAACTCATATTGCCGAAATTATACTACTCGTGTAATGTAAAATAAATGATTATGATGATGATGATGATATTAACTTCACTGCAGATCGCTTGATAAAACTCAGAGTCGCTCAGCGATCTATGGAAAGGGCTCGGAGTTTCTCTGCGTGATAAAATCCGTAACGATGATATCCGCAACAGAACTAAAGTAACCGACATAGTCCTAAAGATTAGAAAGTTGAAGTGGCAATGAGCCGGCCATACAGCCAGTAGAACCGATAACCGTTGGAAAAAAATGGTTCTAGACTGGCAACCTCGTACCGGCAAACGCAGTGTTGGGCGCCTCCTCACTAGATGGAGCGACGACCTGCAGGATTTTGTGCAAACTTAATTACGACGATTCATCTGTGAACTAGTTTGAATATCATTAATTCGTAATTATGATTTTAACGTCATCATCTTTATAACCAATAGATTAGGTGAAAAAAAATAAGGTACAATATTCAAAACGTTAATACGGCAACGAATATTTCACTTCTACTTAATTTTGCTTGTGAGAGTAATTACTGTGAAAGTGTTAACGAGAACCCGTCTCAGAGCGTAATGTTTTATATTGCTTAAACATTTTTGAAATAATTACATATGCGTACGCAAAAAGCAAACCAGCAAATGTTCATTAATCATACATATTTTGTTTTTTTTTTGTTTTTAAAAAACGATGCCCCACACTAGGATTTCTCCTGTGTCGTGGGTGCGTTTTACAGACATAAATTCCACATGCACAAACACCCAGACCCGGAACATCTATCTGTAGGTCATACAAATATTTGTCTTGTGCGGAAATCGAACCCGCGACCCGCGGCACAGAAGTTAAGCGCTTAACCACTGCACCAACCGAGCGCAGAATTACTTTATACGAGTATTATTTTTGAGCGTGTGGTGGCGGCTTAAGAGAATCTACCACCCCATCTCGTACGGGTGACGTAAAAGTCAACAGAGGGAAAATTAAAACCAGAAGATGAGCAGCGGCCTCCTCCTGAAACATCTACATAAATAAACTGCGGTTGCCAACCCGCCTGCCAAGCGTGGCAACTATGGAAAACTCCCCTCAAAATAAGAGCTACAAACTTTTGTGGCAATCTATGGGGTAGGCCTATGTTCAGCAGTGAACTAGAGATGCGCTGAAATGTTGATGATGATTTTAGTTTATAACAGAAGGACTTTTTTGTCTGCCTGTACGAACGGATTTAACTCGATAACTACTAGAGCTATTGTCATAAATTTTACACAGGTTATTGACTTAATAACTCTGCAACCAACAATATCTCATCGTGTTTTTTTAAACGAAACTATTAAGAATTTTTTAACCTTCTAAATTGTTTGACCCTAGGAGGGTTTACATTTTTAAAAAAAGTATTGAAAAAGAAGTTAAAGCAATTGAAAATGGATCGCATTTGAGAAAATACGTTTTTATCCAATAAAATTCCGTCACTTGAGTATTTCCGGAGACGTCGGGATCGTGCACAAACTGCAATCGGCTACAGCGAGCGGGTTAAAAGCGCCGCTTTCAGAAGTAATTGACAGCGTCAAATAAAGCCGATTCGAAATCGAGTGATACCGGAGATGAACATGGGCTTTTAAGTGAACTAAGTTCGCGTTCTTTTACGTTTAACAATATATATGTTTAAAATCGGTTGATATGGTCGTAATTTATTTCGTTTTCTTTATAATATTAATTATTTTTTTGTTTACGATCTACTTTTTTGAGTTACAACTATTATTTAAGTTATCGGCAATGTATATAATGCACGGTGTTTTAGGCAATGTATGAAGTATAAGAATTATTAGGTATTTTTCCTAGACATTGTGTATAGAATGTCAAATGCTATTTAGGCCTAATATGTAATGTGAATACAATTATTTCAAAGTCCCAAGTCTCGCCCTCAAGAGACATCTCCGTTGAATTGTTTTAGTTAATATGGCAATCTGGTAAGAGCAGAATCTGGAGTAATAGATTGACTGTTCAGTTGGCTCAATGGCGCAGCGATTGGCTTCTACGTTTCGGGTTGCGGGTTTCTGCTTGAAACAAATATCTGTATGACCTAAACAGGATTGTTCTGGTCTGGATGCGTATATATGAACAATTTGTATCTGTTAACGCACGCGAGATACAAGAGAAAACATCAACAAAAAAAGATGGATAAGAAAAATGTTACTAATTATTTATATTGTGCTATTAAATAGTCCGTAGATAAGATTATATCTCTGCGCTGAAAACAAAGTGAAGATTCGGATGTAATGTCTAAAGCGCACTTTAATCAAAACTGAAACTTAAAATTCAATAAAATAATAACATCAAAATAGATTAAGAAAACTCATTCCGAAAAGTCAACTACGAGACATATTTACGGCTACCGTTTAGTCTCGCCAGTGTCACATAGCTGCATGTTCCTTAATTATGCAAACTCGTCCTAATAATGCTAAAAGTCGCTTAGCGCTTGTACTCTGCATTTCTGTTTAACATATCTCCGTTTAAATTTAGTATGATGTGCGAACATATTTGAACATCGTCCACGATTACTTACTTTTATTGTTTATTTGCCTATAAAAATAGGCAAATATACGTTAAATATATGCTGCAGTAAATAAATGAGTCAGGCTCAACCAGTGAAGCATCTCGTTACCGTAGATTACCAGCGTAAAGTAACAGCGATGAGAGTAAAATTTCATGGAGATTTTTGTTATTCTTAGCTAATAATTATCGATTAATTAATAATTGTTTATATACTGAACAGTTATTTTACAATGAGCAATATTTTTGTTGCCTCGTGGTTATATATTTTAATTTAACTCAAATATACAATGATTTCTTATATTTACGCGAAAACTACTCATTTAAATGAAACTAATTTTACGGATTTTATCGCGTCAGATCACAGATAGCTCTTTCTGCGTAGATCGGACCAAAAATTATAATTAAAAGCTGAAGGTACCCCAGGTTAACTATGACATCAGGACATCTGTCACCTCAGTCCTCCCGTGACCATGGGTGCTGTAAAGCACTCAAAACGTCGGGTTATAAATAGTAAAAAATTAAACGCGATAAAATCCGTAAAATTAGTTTCATTTAAATCAAATATACAAGTTTTACTTCCGTTACGTATACTGAGTTGCACCTTCTCTTTCTTTATTTATTTATTGTATGGGTTAAAGTGACGAGACTAGCTAATCGTTCAGTAATCTTTAACCTACTGGTAAGTGCAACATCTGCTACTAACAAAAGCTGTGTCACCTGTAACATTACTGTAATACCTCACTGCGCTCCTCATCCTGAAACATCACAATCCTTAAGTCACATATGTACCTATTGAGTTTTTCTGAAAATAGAGAAGCAGTTAGACAATAAAATTTTCAGATTAATGAATTAACTATCAATGAAAATCAATATTTTTTTTAAATTTTAACCCTGTGAAACAAATAAAATAATTCCGTGCTTATGGAGTTTTTCTTGAAAATAATACTTTAGGTGGGTTTCTGCATTCTTACATGACCATATTTTCGACCAAGTTAAATACTATAGGGTCACCGAAGTGGTGATGGAGTTTTACAGACGGTTTTTATTTTTAATTTGATAAAGTGACCAAACGAACAAAACATTCACCTGATAGTAAATGCAACGTCTGCCCATAACAAATGCTGTGTCACCCAGAAAAATTCAGCGTGACTCCACACTGCGCCCGACATTATGCGTCAGTTCTTTAGTCGTTTATGCATGAGTGATTACACTAGCTCTCAGCGTTCTTCAGACCAAAATACAATAATGTTTGCACACTACTGCTTCACGTCAGAATAACTGGCCTTCGGTGGTACCTGCCTAGACGGATTCCTGCATAGAAATCCTTCCACCAGTAGTTGATTAATCTTTTATAGTTTATTATAGTAATTATTGATTATGTAAATATGCACAATTATTTATGCATACATTACATGCATAGTGATCAAATTTATTTAATTCTATTATCTGTGACGTATAAATAAGTAAAAAAAAACACTGAACTTGACATCCGTTGTGCATTAGGTTCCAGATGAAAATCAGCGTCAGGTTTTATAGTCTGACTTGCAGCTGATCTGGAGACCTTTTGGTTCAGCCGTGAGACACGCACATGGCACATTAGTAATTTTACACTGTTTTCTTTTATTTTAATTTCGTTTTTCTTTTTTTTATTGTTCATGTTTGACACATGTTATTTTAATTTTATTTTATATATGTTTAAATTGTAACTATGTATGTAGTCCTTTTGTGCTGTACCAATAAATGCTTTTTCTTTCTTTCTTTTTAGTATTATAAACTCCGGCAAACTGTCTATTTTTGAAGTAGAACATCTCGTGGGCGCGATGAGAATAAAATTTCAAGGTGGAATTTTTTTTTCAACGTTTTTGTTATTAACATTTATCGATTAATAATTAATAGACATCAGTCAAGTTAACATACAATTTACGATTTTCTAATTAATGAAAATTTAAAAACTTAAACTTATTTCCGGAGTAGACCATCGATTTCTTTGCTATTATCATATCATAAAAAGTATAAGGTTTCATAAAATTTCTTTAAAAACCGTCGTCTAAATATAAAATTCACTAAGTGCGCGAGGCTTTGTATTATATTTACAAATAATGTGCCCAAGGCTTTTAGGATTCCTTTTTGTTTGATCAGATCTCAATATCTTTTGATGTACTTTGCAGATCATTGAATCTGAAAAATGTAAAAGTGGCCAAATTAATAATGTGGATCTCAAACAACCTAAAGGTTTGGCTGAAAAGCCTAATGAGACTGCTGTAAATACACCTTCTTTATATTACATTAATTCATAATATAAATATGGATACAAGTAAAGTATTCGGGTCATATGGTTGTATATTATGTGCAAATTATCTCAAGAAACCATCATTGACAAACCACCGAACACCACGAAGAGCGCGACCCAGAAATTGTATTGGGAGGGAACGTTTATAACAATAACATTGAAAATTTCAGTACGAACGATTTATCATTATTTAAACAATACACTACAATTGATGCACCCTACATTATAATTAACAACATATCATATCAATCATGTCATAAAGCAACTAATTATAATAGTAATTACATACATACATACATAAGATCACGACTGTATCCCATAAGGGGTAGTCAGAGACTGAGCACTCACTGCAAAAACAGATGACTGCGTCAATCCACGTTTCACCAAAACAATATAATGCACTTGATGTGATAGGTGGTGAGCCCATCGCCATTAGTTAGTAATTTATTATTAATTATTATAGTATATTTATTAGTAATTATTATAGATTAAATCTAAACAACAGTTGCAGTTGCTTTATGATAAGATTGAGAAATTCTATAGACATTCAAACTATAGTTCCAACCACACGCAAGTGTGCGTAATTCATTAGCAAGTTCCACTAACGCATCTACTACTCGATTTAGCGAGATATATGAACGGTATTAAGATAGCCATCAAACCACTCACAAAGGAAGTTGCAATTCGCCACAAGCTGTATATGTATATTTGCAGTATTAATCTTAATTAATCATAGTCCGTGGCAAAATCGGTGTGGTTAACGGCTTAAGAGAATCTACCACCCCATCTCATCCCGTGGGTGTCGTAAAAGTCGACAGAGGGAGAATAAAAACTACGAGATGGTCAGCAGCATCTTCCGGGAAAATCTGAATAAATAAACTGACGTTGCCAACCCGCCTGCCAAGCATGCAACTATGTTAAGATCTCCCCGAAATGAGAGCTACTAACTTTTGTGGCAATCTATGGGGGAGGCCTATGTTCAGCAGTGGACGAAAAAGTATTTAATAAACAGACGGTCTAAGAGCATAATCGGTGATGGCACATCATATTATGGGCAGAGGTTGTACTATATCATTAGGTGAACGAATTTAAATGTGCAGTTAATAAATGTATGGTCAACAGATAGTCTGTGTTTATTAGAGTGAAAAGTATGTCTTTAAAACGCACCCAGGAGAACATACATACATAAGATCACGACTGTATCCCATAAGGGGTAGTCAGAGACTGGGCACTCACTGCAAAAACAGATGACTGCCACAATCCACGTTTCACCCAAACAATATAATCCACTTGGTGTGATAGGTGGTGAGCCCATCGCCACCATGCGCTAGTGGTTGCACAGTGCAGTTTTGTTTCTTACTCGCCTTTTACGAGATCCATTGGATGAGATGGAGTGGTAGTATTCTTTTAACGAGCCGCCACCACACGGCTCAGGAGAACGCATGCAGGAGAAATCATTGTAAGGGAAAACCGAAATAATGCAATCGTTCACCTGATTGATTATGCCTTGAGAACATCGCTTTCAGCGATAAAGCCGCTCATTATAGGTATTAATAAGTTTTTTTATTTCCTTTTTTTTCCTAATTATATTACAGTGTACCATAAGAATGGGCAAGTGGGTAAGAGGTCGACGTAGACGAACGTAAAACAATCGGATCAAAGTTGTTTTAAGTAAAAGCCACGTCAAAAGTAACCGACGAGCTTGTATGAAACACTGATGAAAGTAGAAGAAGCGAGAGATGTGTGTCAGGATCGAAGGAAGTGGAAATATTGCGTCTCTGCCTACCCAAATGAGAAAGAGGCGTGACTCTGAGTATGTATGCACGTACTGCGCTAATCACCCTGATGCAGTTGCTCATTCTAATATGCCCTGCTAGTCACTATAACAAACCAAAATACAGTGCCGTTTACACACCGCTGCTTAACCGAAGAATGACTGTCATTGCGGTGGTACCTACAGGGGTGGACGCCTTTGTTACAACTGGTATTTCCTTCGAATAAATAGAAATTAATGCTCTCCAATTTGAATGTCAGATAAAATTAGTTATTACTAGGGAAAACTGTTTGAATAAAATTTATATATATTTAGTAAAGTTTCAGCCTATAAATGTCCCACTGCTGAGCACAGGCCTCCTCTCATTTCTGTGAGGGTTTCGGAGCTAGGAACAATCCGCCACGCTGCTCCAATGCGGGTTGGCAGAATTCACATGTCCTCGAAATATTTCTATTCCTTGGACATGCAGGTTTCCTCACGATGTTTCCACACCTCACCGCTAAGCACGTGGTAAATCAGCAATTAAAATTGTAGAACAATTTTAGAGGTGCTGGCACCGGGGATTAACCCAGGTTACTAGCTTACTATGAAATTAAAGGCGAGCACCAGGCCCCTGAGCTACCACAGTACAGTGTTAATAAGAAAATTAAAAAAATATGTGCAATGTATTTATTGAGGATATAACATATAATATTTGATATAACATAACAGGTAAGTTCTTCAAGTGTCAAGTTTACGCCAGAAGACTCGTTTCGTCGTCCCTTCATTAAAATTCACTTAGGTTATCGACCTCAATTTCGCTTCATTCAGGACCTCCTCGTGCCGGACCTTATCCACACTTTTAATTGCTTTATACTAATAAAGTTCAGTAAAACAGTTTTCTGTAGTAAAAACTACTATTCTCTGACGTTCTATTTTTTTAAGTTCAAGTAACTTTGAAGTTGATTTATTCCTAGAAAATACTAATTGAAACAAAGGTGTCCAGTAAAAACTAGTTTGTACTGTATCATATAAAAGCATATGTACGTCATTCTTACAACTAGGTACAATTATTTATAAGCTAAGGCCAATTATTGTATCACATTCTTGATTAAACTTTTGTAAATGGGGACGCAACGAATAAATAATGTTTTGTAAACTGTGACAACTCAGAATAGTGGTGGCCGATGGGTGTCCGGCAGAGCAGAATAGCACCTACTTCATTCCTACCTAGGTATCTGTCATAAGAGGCGATAAAGGTATTATACGGACAGCCTTTATCCGTGCAGAATAACACCATAATATACAATACTGCCACTATGCTGCTCGTAGCAACGCAATGGGGAGTAAGACTTTTTTTAACTCGTACCAAAATGTAGGCGACATGGTTCGCCACCGGTCACATCTCGTTCCCCGTATGCAAGTATGGCTTGCATACATACAATCGTGCCCTATACTCAGGGGCAGGCGCCTTAAATTCATACTGCACGAGTGACCTGAGTTCAATCCCCAGTGCTGGCACCTTTGGATCTATCATTACGGATCTTATATCGCATTTGTATACTGTTACTTTTTTATTTTCTGTTTAATGTAATATTTGATATAAAATAAATTTAAATGTATAAGGTTACGTATAAATTTAAATGTAATGTCAGTGTTGCTTATAAATTTAACAACGGAATGATCAAACGACTAAAGTGTTTTTGAATATAAAATTAATTGAATAGTACAATTATTAGTTTACAAACGCTCTTCTACAAACAGACAAGCGAGCTTTAATTTAAAACAAATTTGTTACAAAGCGTGTGTATTTGAGCATTTGCGTTAATTCGTGTTGTATTTTAATTCAGTACAGTACAGTTTCAGCCTATAAATGTCCCACTACTGAGCACAGGCCTCCTCTCATTTCTGAGAGGGTTTTGGAGCTAGGAAGAATCCGCCACGCTGCTCCAATGCGGGTTGGCGGACTTCACATGTCTTCGAAATATTTTTTATTCCTCAGACACGCAGGTTTCCTCACGATGTTTTCCTTCACCGCCGAGCACGTGGTAAATCAGCACTTAAGCAATCTTAAGTGCTGATTTAACAATTTTAGTGGTGCCGGCACCGGGAATCGAACCCAGGTCACTCGCGTACTAATAAATTTAAAGCGAGCGCCTAGCCCCTGAGCCACCACGGCTCACAAAATTAATTCAGAGGTACATTTACTAGTGATAGGGTTACCGTTCACCACAATAGTGCTAGTTATTTTGACGTGAAGCAAATGTTGCGCTAACGCCATAGTGTTTAGGTCCGGAGGACACTGAAGCTAGTGTACACCGATGTCGCATGGTGACAGAAGTTGTGTGGTGCTACAGATAAATATTCTGGGTAAAACAGCATTTGTTATGGGCAGACATTGCACTTAACAGGTGATGCAAAGTTCACCTGAACCTTTTGCTCGTCTTGTCACTCACACCCTCAAATAAATCGATCTAAGTAGGTACCATCTCAGTGCCAGTTACTTTAGGCTTACAGTACTCATACATACAGGCTTAAAGCATACATACATACAGTCACGCCTTTTTCGCATATAAGGGGTAGGCAGAGGCTACTCACGTAGCCCACTTTTTGCCCTCGCGGGAAGCGAAACGTGACGGGTGGCTGACCACTTCGCTGCCATTTTGGTACAAGTTAAATAAAATTTACTCTCGATTGCATTCCTACAAGCCATTAGTGACAGCATCACATATTATGGTGTTATTTTGCACGAACAAAGGCTGTTCCTACAATAACCCTAGTCGCCTCTTAAGACACCTCGGTAGGAAAGAGGTATCTACTCTGCCGGACGCCTATCGGCGTTAATGTGATGATGTTCTCCTAGCCGATTTCGACCACGGCGACAACTTCAGTCTACTGACGAGAGCCATCAACTGCGCAGGAGATATTATAGTGGCACAAGTGTACGCGCAAACACAGAGGCACTCACTCGACCCAACCTACCCGCGCCCGATGTAACGCTGATGCGATAAGATCGGAGGTAGGCTAGGATGCAGTGTCAGAAACACGGGAACAATCACAACACTACCAGACCCGAAAATCAACAATTTATGTTTTAGCACAAATGTTGGATCCGGCTGGGATTCGAACCCAGGACCCGCGGCTTAGAAGTCAGGTGCTCTGACCACTAGACCACGCGGTCGTCGAAGCAGGCGTTAAAGCAGTGTAGAAACAGGGCATAGGAGACTTAACCGGTGTCTCATGGTGATCAGCGCAGTGTGACGTTGCACCACTATTGTCATGGACAGGAGTGACATTTATCATCAAGTGAACGACTTGTTCTTCTCGTCCCCGAACTAAAAACTTATTAGTTTATAAAAAAATCGGATTGAACTATTATCGACTTGAAACAATGATGATATTCTCCTGGCCAATTTTCGACCACGGCCACAACGTCCGAATACATTCAGAAGTTAACAAGTGCGTAAGATACACTCATATTACAGCGTCACATTCTTGCTTGGCTCCGGCTGGAGTCGAATCCAGTACCAGTGGTCAAACGTTACACATGCAAGCAGAAAATTTTGTGTCATATACATACAGCCACACCATTTTTCTCATAAGGGGTAGGCAGATACCACACCCATAGCCTACTTTTCGCCCCCGCGGGAAACGAACGACTTGACGGGTGGAGATGGTTCTCCACCCCGTCGCCGCCACTTAGGTACGAGCTAAAAAATTCTAACTTCTAACGCAATGGGGCGTTTCCACTAGCAGTACATTAACAGCATCGCACATTATGGTATTATTAACAGCATCGCACATTATGGTATTATTCTGCACGAATAAAAACTGCCGTGAAGCAGTACTTTGCAAACATTACTGTGTTTCAGTTTGAAGGGCACTGAGAGCTAGCGTAATCACTGGGCATATGAGACTTAAGAACTGATGTCTCAGGGTGACGGGCGCAGTGTGGTGTCATACGGAAATGTTCAGGGTGACACAGCATTTGTTATGGGCAGACGTTGCACTTACCATCAGATGAACGTTTTGCTCGTTTCGTCACTTTATCAAATAAAAAAAAACTCGTTAACAGCAGAATAACTGGCACTACGGTGGTACTTACCTATACGGTTTCCTGCATAGTAATCCTAGCAACAGTAGAAAATCTGTCAAACTATATTCTAATATCGACCACCGTTACTATTTTTTTACAAATTCTTTTAAATAATTTTTTATGTTGGGTGTTATGGCACTTCTTTTAGAATTCGTGCTCAAATAAAATTAACTTTTTAACCTGAAGCATGTTGCTTATCTTAAATGTAGGCAATTTGCTCCTATCTCAAATGTACGCAAGCTCTCTTCAAATGTAAATTTTAAATTGTATTGCAGACGTTCAACGTTAAAACGCCATCACTTTATTTAACACCTTGAGGCGATGCCTTTTACCGTTGCGGCAACATTTAGACATCTGTTGATGATGCCTTTTAATTCTTGATTTGTATCTGTTTCATTAAGGTAATTTATCTATTTGTGCAAATTAGTAAGTAGTAAGTCAGCAGGAAGTTTTCCATGAAGTTTTCCATACAGTGATTTCACTCATAAATAAAGCTTGTTGATAAATGAAAGTTAGGATTAAAAAAAATAAGTGACAGCCTGTAAATGTCCCACTGCTGAGTACAGGTGCCGTGTGGTAGCGGCGGAGAATCTACCACCCCATGTCATCCCGTGGGTGTCGTAAAAGTCGACAGAGGGAAATTAAAACCAGGAGATGGGCAGCAGCATCTTCCTGGAACATCTAAATAAATAAACTGCGGTTGCCAACCCGCCTGCCAAGCGTGGCAACTATGGCAAAATCCCTCCAATATGAGAACTACTAACTTTAGTGGCTTTCTATAGGGGAGGCCTATGTTCAGCAGTGGACTTGTGATAGGCTGAAACGACGACAACGACGAGTACAGGAATCCACTAATGTCTTAGTGGGAGCTGGCAGAGTTCGTCACGCTGCTCCATATAATTATAATTTTGATATGTTGTACGTAATATATTCGTGCTCAATATCTGATACAACTTGATCTATTTTGAGAATTAGAATCTATTTATTTTTCATGTAAAATTAATAAACATTGTGTGTTTAAAAATTAAATAAATAATATGACTTTAAATTTCTCGTGTGATATTTTAAGTTGTATTGTATTTTCTCATATCCAATTTCAAGCTAAATGCTTAAATAATTTAAGTGTAGTACACAAACCAAGAATAAACGAAAAACATTGCGAACATAACATAAATCAAACACCGAGTGTGAGTGATGTCCGCGCGGCCCTCATTTTGGCCTCTGATCGATGTATGCTCCTGTCATATGTCTTTATAAGCACAAAACACGTTTTATTTCATCATGTTGCGTATTTTAGAGCTTATAAAAGTAAAAGTACCTAAGAGAATCTGCCACCCCATCCCATCCCGTGGTTGTCGTAAAAGTCGACAACGGGAAATTAAAACCAGGAGATGGACAGCATCATCTTTCCGGAACATCTGAAAAAATAAACTGCGTTTGCCAACCCGCCTGCCAAGCGTGACAACTATGGCAAAATCCCTCTAATATGAGAGCTACAAGCTTGTGGCTAGCTATAGGGGGAGGTTCATGTTCAGCAGTGGACGTGTGATAAGCTGAAACGACGACGACGGAAAGATACTCGTATATAGATTTTCTGCTTACCTAGTCAGTGTTTTATAGGTGGTAGGATACCTGTGCAGGAATCCATCTAGGCAGGTACAAACCCAGGGCCAGTTATTCTGCCATGAAGCAGTAGTATGCAAACATTACTGTGTTTCGGTTTGAAGGTCACTGAGAGCTAGCGTAATCACTGGGCATCAGAACTGATGTCTCTGGGTGACAGTCACAGTGTTGTATCACACAGAAATGTTCTTAGTGACACAGCATTTGTTTTTGTGTGGCAGATATACATCTGAATAAATAAACTGCGTTTGCCAACCCGTCTGCCAAGCGTGGCAACTATGGCAAAATCCCCCCAAAACGAGAGCTACAAACTTTGGTGGCAATCTATGGGGGAGGCCTATGTTCAGCAGTGGACTATTGATAGGCTAAAACGACGAGACGTTGCACTTACCATCAGGTGAACCTTTTGCTGCTTCCGTCATCAAAAGCTTGCCAATCCGCATTGCAGCAGCGTGGCGAACTCTTCACCGCTACAAAGCCCTTTTTAAAATGAGAAGAGGCCTGTGCTCAGCAGTGGGACATTTTTAGACTTTTACTTTAATGGTGAACAGATATATAGATAGATAATCCGTCTTTTTGTAATATTGCAATACATACATACATACATAGATAAGATCACGACTGTATCCCATAAGGGGTAGTCAGAGACTGGGCACTCACTGCAAAAACAGATGACTGCCACAATCCACGTTTCACCAAAACAATATAATGCACTTGGTGTAATAGGTGGTGAGCCCATCGCCACCATGCGCTGTTGGGTGCACAATGCAGTTTAATTCCTTACTCGCCTTTTACGAAATCCATTGGATGAGATGGAGTGGTAGTATTCTTTTAACGAGCCGCCACCACACGGCTATGCAATATTGCAATACACAGATAAAATATTTTGAAAAATTAACAGGCACTAAAATATAATATTTTGCTGCGCAAATCAGCGTACAGTTGTGCACTGCAATGATACAAACAGGCCGTAGCTCAGTGCACGAAAGTCCACTTCAGAGACGATACACTGGTTCACTGCTTCTACCACCCGAAGTAGAATAGTAGCAGGCTTGCCAGTATCTACATAATGACGTTATTATTAACTATATTCTATATGCCGTAGCTTAGGATCGAGTAATTAGCTTTTCTATAATATGTACATATTAAATGCAATAAGGCACCAGCATAAGTCCCGGATTATAAAGCAATCTCTAAATGTATGTTCATTGTTGATATAAGCTCCTCCAAATTTTAGAATTGATATATGTAGTAATAGTGTTAATAATTAAGCTTAAAAGTTTTTTGCACTTTGTACTCTTATTTACAAATTTGTGTAATAATTATAATTGACGTCAATCATAATAATGTTACTGTAATCTTTTTTTATTTTAGTGACTTCGACTTTATAGTATACAGTATCTACTACTTTTTTTTAAATTAAAATCTTGAAAGCAGACTTTTAAAAACTTTTGAAGAGCCAGTCTATTAATTATTGTTACGTATATTTTCAATTGAAAATATGACATACGTAAATTATTTACGTAACTTTTTGTATGTGTGTTTTTAGGATGTAATATTGGAAGGTTAATTTAAATGGTTTTTAACACATTTATTTACTACTTTATAATATAATGATTATGAAACTTTTAAAGGATAAAAACATAACTAATCAACTTCCAACTAAACGTGGCATACCGAAACCCGTATCATTCATTTCAGTACAACTTTAGTGTAGTAGTATGATTATTTTTTTATTAATATTGTCTTTTATGTTTTTGTAAAGGTTGCTGTGTAGTAGCGGCTTAATATAATTTACCACCCCGTCCTATCCCGTGGGTGTAGTAAAAGTCTACAAAGGGAAAGTTAACACCAAGAGATGGGCAGCAGCATCTTCCTGGACAATCTGAATAAATAAACTGCGGTTGACAACCCGCCTGCCACCCGTGGCAACTATGGCAAATTCCCCCCAAAACGGGAGCTACAAACTTTTGTGGCAATCTATGGGGCGAGGCCTACGTTCAGCAGTGGACTAGTGATAGGCTGAAATGATGATTAGTCTAGTTGCACGATACGATCATTCTAATCTTTAATCATGAATTATGGAATTTTTAACCATCTAAAAAACTTAATATAAGTAGAGCGTCCGCTTCAAATATCATATTCAGTTTTATTTTGCTTGTTGGAAAGGCACCTTAAGAAGAAGAAAACACTAATTATGAATATAGAGCCTTATTTTATTTTATAAGCCGTGTGGTGACGGCTCGTTAAAAGAATACTACCACTCCATCTCATCAAATGGATCTCGTAAAAGGCGAGTAAGGAATTAAACTGCACTGTGCACCGAACCGAACATGGTGGCGATGGACTCACCACCTATCACACCAAGTGCATTATATTGTTTTGGTGAAACGTGGATTGTGGCAGTCATCTGTTTTTGAAGTGAGTGCCCAGTCTCTGATTACCCCTCATGGGATACAGTCGTGATCTTATTTATGTATTTTATTTTATTACTCTTCTATTCACAATATTAAACGTCTTCTCGTTTTGACACAATACATGGAGGTTACGTGTAAATGTGGACGGCTGAGAAGCATGACTTCTCTTAATGTTCCGTTACGTTAAGTGTCTCAAAGGGATTGATCATTACAGTATTAAACTATCACTTTCATTACCCCACAAAATTAACGAATATCCTTAAACGACAACCAAACTTGTTGAAACTACTTTATTGATCAGAAAAAATAGTAACCTACGTATTTTTACCACTACACACACACTACTAACTAATTAACCATTTAATTTAAACAATATCGCCAGAGACGCTGGTGCAAACGTATATGTTTATAAAAATGTTAATTACGAATTAAAATAATCGTACAATAATAATATAACGACAACTTTTAATATCATTACAAATGGGTGCACGCTCAGCGGTGAAGGAAAACATCGTGAGGAAACCTGCATGACTGAGGAATAGAAATATTCCGAGGATATATAAAGTCCGCCAACTCGCATTGGAGCAGCGCCGCGGACTCTTCGAAGGGAAAAAATAGGACGAGGACTCAGCAGTGGGACATTAATAGGCTGTTACTTTACTTTTTTTAACTATTGGGTAGGCGGATTTCCTTAAGATCTATAAACATCACCGTTAAGCACTTGCTAAATCTGTACATAAAATGTACGTATTACAAATTTTAGAGTGACAGGTAGGAGATGGACTCAGGGCATTCGCATTCATGTACTAGAGTACTAAACATGGAACTAAAAATTTGTAGACGTCGCTTAAAATAATACATAGCAAAGAGCTTATTGCTGCTTTTAATTTTATTTTACGCTTTACTTGAATTTCTTTATTTCAGCACCAAAATATACTTAATCGAGGCCCAGTCTGAGCTGACAAAAGATTTATTACTGATTACTGAGAGTTGAGAATCAATGAAGTGTACTGAAAATTGTATAAATATTAATTATTTCCTTTCTTCCTACCTTTAAGGCGAATAATCTTGAGGAGAATTTCTCAAGATGACTCGTCTACTGTTGTTTACTCATTGTGTAAAGTTCTTTGTTACCAAAAAAGTTGTTGCAAGAAATGACCTTTTTTTGGATAAAGTGATGTAACGATCAAAACGTTCGCCTGATGGTACAATGAACGTCTCCGTGTGACACCACACTGTGCCCATCACCTTGATATAACAGTTCTTAAGTCTCATATGCACAATGATTACACTAGCTCTCAGTGCTCTCCAAACTTAAACAGCACAATACCGCATCACGGCAGAATAACTGGTCCACGGGTAATAGATTCCTGCACAGGAATCCTACCACCACAAGGATTAAATGGTAGAACATACATAGAGTCACGCCTCTTTCCTACAGGATAGGCAAAGACCACATCTTTCTACTTGCTACGATCCTGACACATCTTTCGCTTCTTCTATTTTCATTTGTGTTATGTTGCGGGTACTTTTGACGTAGTCTTTCCATAACACAACTTCGATCTGATCCGGATATCCCTTACCACCTTGCCCATTCACACTCGCCTCATAAATCTGTTTCGTCAATCTACTTTCATCCATCCTCTCTTCGTGTCCAAACCAGATGGTTTAGACTTAGATAAGCATACATAAATAGTAGAGCAACCACTATAAATTGAATTATCTTCGTAATGCAATATTATTGCTAGGGTTCAGGAGAAAATTAAAAATTAGTGTACTCAAAAAATGTTACTATGGCCTTGATTTTCAGCTTTGCAAGAAGTGCTGTTGTTATTGATGTCGAATTGAGAAGTGGTATTAATTTTGATACAGTCTGCATCAGTTAAGCGTAAACAGTCCGAGATGGTTAGCCAAGAACGATCGTAAATAACGTACGGTAAATTGTCCGGTTTGGTCCGGCGCCAGGGCATAAGACTGCAGTTTTGACCTGCTTTTCTTTAGGGAAATGGGGTCGAAGATAGAATTGTACCTAGATGAGGCACAATCGTTGTTTCGTACATATTTTTAAAATCTTTTTTCATGCTGTCAAATAGCTGATTACTGCCGCATAATTAGGTATCCAGTACTCGTCACTCATTGTACAAAATGTTTCAAATTTATTATCCTTCGTTAAACTGATATTTTATGAATGTATTTTCATCTATGTTGGGGACGATTCATTTATAAGCTACAGCTTATATTTGTAGTGCATTTATACCGCTAATTGTGCCGTGTGGTAGCGGCTTTAGAAAATCTACCACCCCGTCTCGTCCCGTGGGTGTCGTAAAAGTCGACAGAGGGTTATGAAAACCAAGAGATGGGCAGCAGCATCATCCTGGAACATCTAAATAAACAAACTGCGGTTGCCAACCCGCCTGCCAAGCGTGGCAACTATGGCAAATCCCCCCAAAATGAGAGGTACAAAACTAAAACGGCCCCTAGTCTCCGGCGGCCCCGCTAGTCCTGGCTACGGTAACGGTCATGGTAACGGCGGGGCAGGGGGTGCGAAGAATCTCCGGAGGAAGAGATCTTGTTACCACCACCGACGACTGGACCTGGCAACATTTAACGCACGCACGCTGAGGACCGACGAGAAGATCTTGGAGCTGGAAGAGGAGGTGAGCAAGTTACGCTGGGATATTATAGGATTATCTGAAGTCCGAAGACAGGGGGAGGACACAGTAATACTTGAACCCGGTAACTTGCTCTACCTCCGGGAGGGCGACCATCTGTCCCAAGGAGGTGTCGGATTTTTCGTCCACAGGTCTCTCATTAACAACGTTGTCAAGATCGGGAGTGTGTCGACTAGGGTTGCGTACCTTATACTCAGAATAACCAAACGGTATTCGCTGAAGGTCATACAGGTATACGCACCGACCTCGACACATCCTGATGATGAGGTGGAGGAAATGTATGAAGATATTTCAAGAGCCATACATTCCTCCAAAACTCACTACACGGTGTTGATGGGAGATTTTAACGCAAAGCTGGGCATGAAAAAAGACGATGAGCTGGTAGTGGGGCAATTTGGAATAGGGCAACGGAACCAGAGGGGTCAACAGCTGGCCGACTTTATGGAGAAGGAGGGACTATATGATGAACTCCTTCTTCCAAAAGCGGCCCCACCGAAAGTGGACCTGGATGAGCCCGGATGGTTCCACCAAAAATGAGATCGACTTCATCATGACGACCGAACGACAGCTGTTCAATGATGTCTCTGTGATCGCTAGGGTGAAAACCGGTAGTGATCACCGAATGGTAAGAGGCACATTGAACCTGAACGTGAAGCTGGAGAGGTCGCGCCTGGTGAAGTCCACGCTCCGTCCATCTCGTGCCGTTATCCAAAATCCCGAGAGCTTCCAGCTCGAACTGCAAAATCGTTTTCAGTGCCTGGAAGATTGCGTTACAGTAGACGATATGAACGAGAGGCTCGTGGAAACTGTCCATGCGGTGGGGGCAAAGTTTTGCAAGACCCACCGCACAAAAAAGATCCAGAAACTCTCCGACCACACTCTCAATCTCATGGAGGCTAGGCGAGAAATGAGGCTGCAGTCCCCAACTGATGCGTCAGCATATCGGCAACTGAACAGACAGATCTCCAAATGTATGCGGCGAGACATACGCTTCTTCAATACTGCTCGTATTGAGGAAGCAATAGAGCGAAACCAAGGCTCCAAGGTCTTTGCCAGGGATCTGTCTGCCGGAAAAAGCCAACTGACTAAGTTGAGGACCGAAAGCGGTGGCGTCATTTCCGCTGGACCAGAGATTTTGAGTGAGATCGAGAGATTCTATGGACAGCTGTACACATCGTCGTTGGAGCCACACACTAGTGTGAGTAACGACCCAAGAGCAAATCTCGTCCGACACTATTCCGACGATATCCCGGACGTCAGTCTGAGCGAGATTAGTATGGCTTTCAAACAGCTCAAGAATGGCAAAGCGCCGGGCGAGGACGGAATTACAGCGGAGCTTCTGAAAGCGGGTGGAAAACCGGTACTTTTAGTCCTTCAGAAGCTATTTAATTCCGTCATCCACGGCGGCGCTACGCCGGAAGCGTGGAGCAGAAGCGTGGTTGTCCTGTTCTTCAAGAAGGGTGATAATGCCCTCTTGAAGAACTATAGACCGATATCGCTTCTGAGCCGCGTCTACGTGCTGTTTTCGAGAGTCATAACGAATCGTCTCGCAAGTAGACTTGACGACTTCCAGCCTCCCGAACAAGCCGGATTCCGAAAAGGCTTTAGTACCATAGACCACATACATACCCTTCGCCAGATTGTACAAAAGACCGAGGAGTACAATCTTCCGCTATGTCTGGCGTATGTGGACTATGAGAAAGCCTTTGATTCCGTCGAAATTTGGGCGGTGTTACGGTCGCTTCAGCGGTGCCGCATTGACTGTCGGTATATCGATGTGCTGCAGTGCTTGTATACCAATGCTACGATGGCTATCCGAGTACAGAACCAGAGTACGAAACCGATCCAATTGCAGAAAGGTGTAAGACAGGGTGATGTTATATCCCCGAAACTCTTCACCGCTGCATTGGAAGATGTCTTCAAGCTACTGAACTGGAAAGGATACGGTATCAACGTCAATGGCGAATACATCACTCACCTTCGATTTGCCGACGACATAGTCATAATGGCAGAATCGCTGGAGGACCTCAGCGCTATGCTCAATGACCTCAATAGTGTCTCCCAACAGGTAGGTCTTAAGATGAACATGGACAAGACGAAGATCATGACCTATACCGGTTGTTATTGGGAACACTACGATCGAAGTTGTCGACGAATATTTATACCTAGGACAGATTGTCCGACTAGGTAGGTCCAACTTCGACCAAGAGGTCAATCGACGGATCCAACTCGGCTGGGCAGCGTTCGGGAAATTGCGTCACATCTTCTCGTCGAGTATACCTCAATGCCTGAAAACTAAAGTATATAACCAGTGCGTGTTGCCAGTGATGACTTACGGAACCGCAACGTGGTCCTTCACTGCAGGCCGCATGAGGAAGCTCAGAGTCGCGCAGCGAGCTATGGAAAGGGCTATGCTCGGAGTTTCTCTGCGAGATAAAATCCGCAACGATGTTATCCGCAGCAGAACTAGAATAACCGACATAGCCCTTAGGATTAGCAAGCTGAAGTGGCAATGGGCCGGCCATATAGCTCGTAGAACCGACAACCGTTGGGGAAGAAAGGTTCTCGAGTGGCAACCTCGTACCGGCAAACGCAGCGTAGGGCGACCCCCCACTAGATGGAGCGACGACCTGCACGGTTTTGCGGGAAGTCGATGGATGCAGGTGGCTCAGGACCGTGTTTTGTGGCAATCTATGGGGGAGGCCTATGTTCAACAGTGGACTGTAATAGGCTGAAATGATGATGATGATGATGATATACCGCTAATTGAAAATTTAGGAATTGGGAGAAATAACGTCGAAGAGGTCAATGTAATTTCTTTTAATCTATTTTTTCAATAGAAAAACACAAGCTTATAACAAATACTGTGCCACCTAAAACATTTCTGTACGGCACCGCACTGCGCTCGTCAACCTGACACATCAGTTCCAAATTCTCAAATGCCCAATAATTACGCTAGTTTCCAGTGCCTTTCAGACCGATACAGTAATGTTTGCACACTACTGCTGACCGTGCCGTGCGCCCTACCTAAATAGACGGATTCCTGAACAGGCATCCTACCGCAAGTACATCTGGTGATTTTAAGGCCTTCAATGGATATTAATTTAAAATATGCTTGCCCACAATGAAATTCATCATTATCATCATTTCAGCCTATGCACATAGCCTAACATAGCCTATCCATAGGCCTCCCCCATAGATTGGCACAAAAGTTTGAAGCTGGTATTTTGTCATACTTGCCACTCTTAGCAGGCGGTTTGGCAACCGCAGTTTATTTATTTTTGTGTATTTATTTTTCAAAAATCGTGCAACTGAAAAAATCTTTTACGGAATTTATTTTCCTCATTTTAAAACAGTACCTCTTTCCTATAAAAATACCGAAAATTCGCAGTAACATAAAATTTGCCGAGATTTAAAATCAACCATTTTTATAGCATCCTCTCAAAACATTTTTCGCTCCAGATCTCATATGTTAAATAAGGCACGCGCTTACCACGGGTACTCAGAATAAAAATGCCAACATGTTTTATGCGATAAATAAAAAATCATAGCAAAAATAAAAATTAACTATGTATAATAATAACATAAGTGATATATTATAAATGTGAATTTTTGTATGTATGGATGCCTGTAACTCAATCACGCTCAAGCGGTGAATGGACTGTAACGAAAAATAGAGACAGGATAAGTTATGGAATATGACAATGCATAGTAATATCAATCAAAAAAGATCGAAACAAGCGGAAAACAGCATAAACGTTATAAAATTCTCAAGATGGACGAAGAACCCGAAGAATCCAAATTCTTCAGAATCTTTTTTTATGTATGTTCAGCGATAATTTTTTTTACCACGTTGACCGATTTCGTTGATTGGTTTTTTTTCTTTGAGCAAATGGTCGAACTCTTAAATTCGCATAAGCATGTTTGGAGTTGCTGCGTTGGATTGGATTTTTTGAATAATTGGTAATTATGTTTATTGATCAAAATTTAAAATTATTTTAGTTAATAATGAAACAAAATAATAATAACCACCCTTTAACTTATACCACATAGATAAAAAAATTTATGGTTATGGTTATATCCATCAAGTAGGAAAAGGACGGATAATGCTCGTATGTTGTATTATTCATCTGGCCATAAGCAAGATAAAAATTATAAAAAATAATAATTATCAGAACGTATTCGTTACAATACCCAAGAAAATTTTCAAAATTTTGTTAAAAATTATTAGCTCGCATTTCTTCATTCTTTCATAACGAAATCGACTTTTTAGACCGTTTCGTTGCGGCGGTTCAGTGTTTATTTCGCTGCATTTACGACAAGGGAGTTATTGTACTGTGGCGTTTTCCCACCAATGTCTGTTATTATCAGAATAACTGCACTGTGGTGGTACCTAATCGGATTCATAGGAATGCATAGGAACGTTCCACCCGTAAATTTTTACATAACTTTGGTAAAATACGAGTAGTTAAAAATGGATTTAAAGATTAATAGCTAGAAGAATTATCAAAACCATCAAAGAATCTCTCTTAATATAAAAATGAGATATATGCAAAAAAAAACTGATATTATTGAGATCTTATTACGACGTAGTCAAAAGGATTCAAACAAAATTGACTTGTTAACGTAGACAAAACTTTTGCTCGACGAAACCTATTAATTAACAAACTTTGGTGTAATACTGTGATAATGAAAATCTTCAAAACTCCTTCACAAGTTCAAGACTCGTCAATTTATAAATCTGAAAAGAAGAGGTGTGATTAATAAAACTGCTTTTAGATAGTTTTTAAGTTATTTTAGAAAAAATATTCGATATATCAAAGTATGCGTCTGTGATTCTGTTTAACAATTATAAGTATTAACTCCTCTAATCATCTTTTTAAATGAAAGATAAAGAAATAAAAAAGCAACGTCACTTTGGGTCTTTGAATTTCCTTGCAACTTTGAATAAGACCCTGTTGGAAGATTATATTTTTATTTCTCAAAAGACTTGTTGTCAAATAGATTGATTACTGCGTGATATATGATGACAAAATATTTTAGTTATGAACAGTCACATAAAATTTACGGCTGTGGCATATGTTTCAAAATTTCGCGGCGTTTTCGGGGTTTTAACGAGTGAAAAGTGTGTTTGCTGCACATTGGGTTTAAATACAGATAAGATACGTAAAACAAGTGAGTTTTGGCTTCTAACGTCGAAATATACATTCAACTTTTTTTATAATTATATATTTACCTTATTGCATTTAGTTATTTGACCGAAAATAGCAATACCGTGTATAATTGTAAAAATTTCTTAAATTTTAGGTAACTTTGAACAGTTCAATGATATGTAATTGCAATTTTATAGTCTATGGGTAACATCGGGTAGCGTCTTAATTAATATATTTCTACTGTGTTATTACTTACTTAAGCGGCGAGTGTCAATGGGCGAGCCAGTAAAGGTTGACGTAGGCAAACATATCATAAACAGTCTACTGTGTAACTGAGCTTCATACGCTAAAATAAAGCTCATTAATTGGTTAATGGGATCAAATGAAATAGTAGCCCCCTAGATCGAAGACATTTTAAGAGAAGACCACGTCTAAAGTACCTGCAACCGATAAGTTTGTATGGAAACGCTAATAAAAGTAGAAGCAACTGGAAAGATGTGGTCCCTGCCTGCTCCAATAGGTATGAGGCGTGACATAATGTTATACATACATACAGTCACGCCTCCTTGACGAAGGCGTGTCCTAGTAGTCAGAGTACCTGACTACGACGCCGCGGGTTCTTGGTTCGAATTTCAGATCTATGCAACATTTGTGCAAAAATACAATTTTTGCTTTTCTTGAATTTCGAGTATGGTTGTGTTGTGCATGTGAAATTTATGTCTATAAAACACACCCACGACACAGGAGAAATTCTACTGTGGGGCAAAAATAAATAAGTTTTTACTTACATATAGTCTACGCTAATGTGTTGCACGAAATTCTTAAGTAGCAAGTAGAAGGAAAATAATCGCTAACTAATTTAGAGCAATCAATCTTGTCCAGTAAAAGCTCTCCTATTAAAGAGACCTCGTTCGCCTAATAATGGCCCGTTATTTATATTAAGCCGTTCTTTTAGTACGTTAAAATGTCGGACATATTTTAGTGATCCTAAAATGCGAAGTAGAAGTAGTACATATTTGAGATGTGCACCTAATATTGTAAATATTGAGGTGGTGAAAACTATACCCAGTTGCCAAATGGCTCCGTAGTTTTTTAGCCGCCAAAAATATCTGCTCTTATTATGCGATTATGCAAACCCTTACTTATCTGCACAAGTGGCGAGCAACAGCGTCGAAGGTGCGAAGTGTACCAGACACTACTAGGATCGTCAAACCGACTGGGAAGTAATGCCACTATATAAAAACGTTTCAACGAATTGACCATGCTATCTCCTAACCTGTTTCTCCTGCATATCAATGTTATGTTGCAATAGGTACATTCATTGGTATGCAGATGATAGCACTGATGATGCCTTATACACCGGCCATACCAGTATTTTTGGGAACACGTAGACCAGTACCTCAGGTTGAAGTCGAGATTTTGTCTAACAAAATCACAGATTGGGGCCGACTAAATTTATTCTAATTCAAACCCAAAAAGACATTGGGTTTCGGTTGCGGATGCTCTAAAAAGAAACCCTTTTTCTTATCCCCTTATTTTTTGAGCACTCTCATAACCAGTATTGGAATACGTGGTGATGTCATATCATGTGACGTTCAGTTCCTCGGTCACTTAGAAGGGAATGTCAAATCGTATTTCATGCCGTCCCAATGGTTGCAACTTTACAAGGAGCAAGTTCATCCTTATATAACTGTTCATATCTCCAAGCTGGGGCATCCCAGCGCTACTTCCATTTGATCGCGTTCAATGAAGAACGGTAACTGGTGGCAGAATTCCTATAGAGAAATTCGTCTAGGTAGGTACCATCGTAGGGCTAGTTATTCTGCCGTGAAGCAGTGGTTTGCAAACTTTGCTGTTTCGGTCTGAAGGGCACTGAGAGCTTGTGTTATCTCTGGGCATGTGAGATTTAAGAACTGGAGTCTCAGATGGACGGGTGCAGTGTGGTAACCTCTGCGCCGGTCCGAAAAGAAAAAAACTTAGATATTAAATATTCAATCAAATAATATTAATAGCAAATTCAACTACACTTCAACCGTAATATGAATATCTAATCTAATATTCTGTCAGCGATTAATTTTTTTTCGCTCTTAACTTTTGGTTTGAATCTATAAAATTGCGAATAAATGTATGCTCTCAAAAGTTATCAATAACTATTAACAATAAATTTAACATATATGAATTTGAATTTGAGTATTTATGAAGTGATCTTCGTTGGGCGCAATGAGTGTTAAATTTTGATTCCGAATTGGAGTGCAACGTTTCTGTTATTCTTAATTAATATTTATCGATTAATTAATAATTGTTTTTCCACTAAGCTGTTATTCTGCAATGAGTAATATTTTTGTTAATTTTAGTACGTAATCATTTTAATCAAATTTGTTATATAAATTAGTTACACTTCTATCACGTGTTATGACGTTGCACACGCTGTTTTTTATTGTTAGTATATTACTACAATATTTTAGTGTATTAATTTTCTATTATTATTCTTTAGTGTAATAGTTTATGAAAAACTCATATAATTACCTTCTTTATAATACTTGTTTTATTAGAAGATTCCGATCATGTCGCATGTGGCGGTCAACACACCTGAGTATTATGTCACACAGTCAGTTAACTGTTATATAGAAGTAGAATGTAACTAGCCAGTGATATTTCTGAATGAACGGCTGAAGTACAAGATATTCAGGTCAATCAGAAGATTTCATACTCATTTTTTTTCAACACACTGTCGAAACAAAGTGTTTATATATAATATACTCTGATCAAAGAAAAATTGAACTAACCCATTCTGCCTTAGAACGCCATTAATCTATACAGCCTTCCATACTATATACATTATTTCATAATTATGTATTTGTGTGTGATTTTATAAACACATCGACTTTCACACATAAGGTTCAGAAGTATAATTGCTTTATCACTAATTTTAATTATTTGCTTACCAATATGAGATGATTTTGACTTTTTGACTTGATAAAGAATTACTTTTAGGATTCTATGTATACACTCTTAAAGGTGTTCGTGAGCAAAGATGAATTATTGAGATGTCGTTTGGCTTAAATTAAATTATACCCTTCTCTACACAAGACCCTTCACTTAAATGCTAGGGTGTCCTCTTTATGTTCGTTCGGAATAGTGTGACGGACAGGTGCTTTGAGTCTGTAATGAAGTTTATCGTGTATTCGACAGTGCGCACGATAGAGGTCCTAAAGAAAATAATTAGTTTGGAGAGATACATGGGAATCATTTTATGAGCAAAGGTATAGTCTGATTCGTACATACGAGTACATACATACAGTCATGCCTTTTTCTCCTTCAGTAGTAATTTGTATTTTGTTTTCTTTAATTACGAGTATAAGGTAATATTTTTACGCATTGACACGTTTTTTTCCCGCGAATTCCAAAAAAGTATATTTTCCTTGACTATAGCAAAACTTCTCATAAGCTTACTCGTCATGAGACAAACAGAAATAACCTTAATAGCCACAGATAGGCTTTTCCATTTTTACTTGTCAATAGAATTTAATAAAGATTTCTTATATTTACGCGAATACTACACATTTAGCCAAAACAATTTTTTGGATTTTATCGCTTTTAATTTTGAACTATTTGTAACTAGGCGTTTCGAGTGCTTTACAGCAACCATGTCACGGAAGGACTGAGATGTCAGATGTCCTGATGTCATAGTTAACCCGGGGTACCTTCAGATTTTAATTATCATTTTTCCGATCTACGCAGAAGGAGCTAACTGTGTCTCAAAGTCTTGCAGTGGTAAGCTTAGTTTTTGATTTATTTCTACAGGTAGGCATGTGAATAGAGACTGGACATCAAAACTGACCATAGTTTCATTGTCAGTCAGGTGTACTAGGTATTTAATCTCACTGACAAAATGGTAGGAATCCTTCGTGTGTGCTCTTGTGTGTCCTCTGAGTGGGGAGAGTATTTTAGCCACAGACTGAGATAATCTGTAAGTTGGTAAATCAATCTGGCTCACTATTGGAATTAGTGGAGTATTTGGTTTGTGTATCTTTGGTAACCCATACAACTTCGATGGTTTGGCACAAGATGGTACTCTTATTATGGAAATAACGTCCAGATTCAATTTCTCGGAGTATTTCTCTATTCACATGCCTACCTGTAGAAGACTGCATCTCAATTGATCTCTCTTCAATCAATTCTGATCTTGAATCTAGGAAGCTAGCGGAGAACAACATGCCAGCAAAATATGCAGAACTACTTAGAAATTGCCTTACATCTGGCTATCTATTGTGGAAGAAACAGTACTACAAGCAAGTAGATGGTGTGGCGATGGACTCTCCAGTTTCTCCCATAGTCGCCGACATTTTCATTGAAGATTTTAAGGAGAAAACCCTGCGTACTTCTCCTGTAAATCCCAGATTCTACAAAGCGGTACATAGATAATAATTTCACAATTTTACCGTCAGATAAAGTAACAGCATTTCTAGACCACCTTAACTAAACCTAACCTAAACTCTAAAACTCAATTTACAATGGAGTTAGAGGCAAATAACTCTATAGCTTTTCTAGATGTTTTAGTAATTAGTAATCCTAATCAACTTGCAACGTCTCGTCACCCACTCGAAACGTCGGGTTAGCAATAGTTCAAAATTAAACGCGATAAAATCCTTACAAAATAGATTTATTTAAATAAGAATGTAATAAAGTTTTTCTGAAGACAAAAAATTTAATTTGCTAAGATCCGAACGCAAAATTTAAAATGGTGTGTATTACCCAGTATGTGGTGTAATGTCTCGTATTGCGGTGAAACACGTATCACGTTCTCGACTTCAGTGGTGTGTATTGACTAGTGGTAGTGTTGTAGTGGTGGAGGGCTGAAGGGTATCTGGTGGCGGCTGTTGAGAGAGGGTGGGCGGTGCTCTTCAAAAACTAGGTAATACATATATACAATAAATTTTGAATGCGGATCTTAGCAAATTAACTTTCTTTCGCAACGCTTGATTATATCAAATTTTATCTCTTCCTTTCTAGATTTGGTTTGCAAGTAGTTTTATGAAAACTAGAGCAGCTTTTGTTATGGGCAGACGTTGCACTTACCATCAGGTGAATTATTTGCTCGTCTCGTCACTTTCATTCATATTTTTTTCAATAAAAACATAGTAAATAACCGATATAGGTAAATTGAATTTTTAATAAAGTTCCCAGATGTTAAGTTTTCATCTTACTCGTATACCATTCCAATTTCTCGATTGTTATTCCTCCTGAATTTCGATTTTATTACATCAAACTGGTTAACGCGCGTTTTCAATTGATTTTCTAATTTAAAAAATAATAAATCACTGGCATCACCTGTGATAACTTCCGGAACCGAGACGTGGTCCTTCACTGCAGCCTGTTTCACGAAGCTCAAAGTCACCCAGCGATGATCGGCGTTTCTCTGCGAAACAAAATCCGTAACTATGACATCCGCAGCAGAACTAGAATAACTGACATCGCTCTAGGGATTAGTTAGCTGAAGTGGCAATGGACCATTGGGAAGAAAGGTTCTCGAGTGGCAGCCCCGTAATGTAGGACGATCACCCACTAGATGGAGCGACGACTTGCATGGTGTTGCGGATATGGGGAACACCTATGCTCAGGACTGGACTTGGGACTCGGGCTGAAATGATGATTATGAAATATATGTCAATTAATGAATTCTAAAACTATTCATTTTTCATGTTTAATACATAATATGCCCGCGGAGTGTTCGTGGAGCAAGACGCGAGGGCGGGCGTATATTACAGGTAGTGGACGTTTCGTCTCGCTAGCACAGTACTCGTTCCGATTCAAAGATTTAAGGAAGCTGTGACATCCATACTTTACATATTATGAATTCTCAACAACAGTGATGACAAAATATTCGATTTTTAATAATTAAACATTAGTAAGTCCAATAACCGGTTTTTCTTTATAAACTAAAATTATTTGCTGAAAGACACATTTTATGCAATCATTGAGTACTTCTGTATTATTGTATTGTAATTTTAATTGTAGTTATAGTTATGTGTATTATATCATGGCAATTTAAGAACAGCGCCCAAAATAGTACAGTTGTTCACTCTAATTTTGTGTATACGTGTAAGTTTATAATAAGTCATAAATAAAGTTGTACGAGTATAATAAAAAATAAGATAAAAATTTTGCAGTGGTCAAATGTATAATGAAAGAGTATATCATTAAAAAATAATTGGTCGTTAAAAGAGTAATACTTTAAATAGCAGGGACAGGCAACATATTAACATAATATATGTATGTAAATCCAACCGATTCATATCGCATCCAAACATACTGCGTGATCTGATTTACCTAGTTTCTCATTGAATTAGGAATACGTCGTGCAGTTGGTAAACATGGACTGCAAACTTAATAAGCGAATGAGTTAACTAAAACGGAACTACTGGCATTGTAATTGTATTGTTTCATTACCTACTCGTGGTTCCGAATGAGCTGAGGAAGAAACACTGTTTAATTAATCCCAACGTTATTTAAAAAAGTCTTTTCTGATCAAGGTTCTGTCTGTTTGACATTTTTATTACAATATTTTTTTCGCGTTTCTTTTCTACCAATTTACACTGCCTGCTATGTTGTATAAAAATGAAAAATAAATACATGCTGACGTTATTTACATACAGCACTACATATTAAAAAAAAACATGTGTTTTTATTAAATATATAGTGATGTAAAAGATGAAAGAAATATGTAGTGTGTAGCTCAGGATAATGGTGATAGCTCAGGGACTGGGCGTTAGTCCTATCGAATAGTAACATCGAAGTGCAAACATTCGGACCAATATATTTCGAATTTCAAATTTTGTATCTGTATATTAACGACTCATTATAAATATGTTACTACTATAAATTGTAGGTTTGTTTATTTGTGAAACTTGAAAACAACTGGTCTGATTTCAAAAATGTTACTGCGAGAAAATTACGTTATTCCAAATAGATAAAAGAGAGAATGGATAATGATGAGAACATTGACGATACAGATTTATGAGTCGAGTGTGAATATGCAAGCCGGTAAGTGTCGACGAACGTACCACGATCAGATCGAAGTCGTTTTAAGGAAAGACCACATCAAAAGTGCAACTGACGAGCGTGTATCAAAACACTAATTAAAGTAGAAGAAGTGAAAGATGTGTGTCAGGATCGTAGCAAGAGGAAAGATGTGGTCTCTGCCTACCTCAATGGAAAAGAGGCGTGACTCCATGCATGTGACTGTATACATTGCAAGAGACCTTTTCCTGATGGTGGGATTCCTGTGCAGGAATCTGACAATGTTGGTACCACTGCAGTGCCAGATATTCTACCGTCAAAGTGCAGTGTGCCATCATCACGGTGCTTAGGTCTGTATGGAACTGTTAGTTAGTGTAACTCGGCTTAAAGATATTTATTTCCAGGTAGACGGGCTGCCGATCACAGTTTCAGATTCTGAAAACTGAAAATAGATAACATAGCACCATAAATTTCGTTGAAAATAAATTAAAAAAACCAATCGCATTAATGGCACTGGAAAAGTAAATAAAACACGAATCAACTAAAGAGGCCTTCACTAGTTTTATGATAAAATCCGTAAATCTAGTTTTCTTAAAGCTGAAGGTACCCCTGATTAACTGACATCGAGACGTCTCCCAAGCAGCAAATAAAAGCTATACAAAAGCTGAGGAATAGTCCTCATCGATTCTTTAAGCTGTTTGGAAAGACTGTTTAGAAATTCCTGTTGTTAAAAAGTTAAAAAGTTCCTAGGTTAGGAACAATACGTCATTTATAAAACTAGTGCTATAATACATATATATTTTTACTGGTGGTAGGATTCCTATGCAGGAATCCGTCTAGGTAGGTACCACCCCAGGGCCAGTTACTCTGCCGTGAAGCAGTAGTGTGCAAACATTACTGTGTTTTGGTTTGAAGGGCACTGTGAGCTAGCGTAATCACTGGGCATATGAGACTTAAGACCTTATGTCTCAGGGTGATGGGCACAGTGTGGTGTTACACAGAAATTTCCTGGGTAATATTGCATTTGTTATGGGCAGGCGTTGCACTTACCATCAGGTGAACGTTTTGCTCGTTTCATCACTTTATCCAATAAAAAAAAAAGTCTTAAATTATAACTTTATCATGGAACTCAGAGCTGTAGAAGGTATTTTCGTTTTTTTTTTTTATTGTGTAAAGTGACGAAACGAGCAAAACGTTCACCTGATGGTAAGTGCAACGTCCGCCCACAGCAAATGCTGTGTCACCCAGAATATTTCTGTGTGACTCCACACTGCACTCGTCACCCTGAGACATCAGTTCTTAAGTCTCAAATGCCCAGTGATTACGCTAGCTCACAGTGCCCTTCAAACCGAAACACAGTAATGCTTGCACACTACTGCTTCACGGCAGAATAACTGGCCCTGGGGTGGTACCTACCTAGACGGATTCCTGCATAGGAATCCTACCACCAGTGAACGTGATTGTCTTTTATATCTTACGAGTATGTCTTATTTTATTACACGATAGGACTAGGGGTGTTGTGGAATGTTAAAAGCTGTATAATGTACAGCTTTTGTCTGTATTAGTGATTTCTGTATAACTACATTAAGGCTGATAGCTGAGTAAGAACTTCAAAGAGGTTCATATTTCCACATACATAACGCTTGTGTGCTGCTTAGGTTGCCACCTGAGTTCTCCCGTGACCATTGGAAGCGCTCGAATCGTCGGGTTACAAATAGTAAAATAAAAGGCAACAAAAACCGCAAATCTAGTTTTATTAAATATGCAGTATTCGTGTAAATATAGGAAATAATAAATTAATAGTTATTTATATACTGAGTAGTTATTTTAAAGTGTGTTATATTTTTGTTAGTTCATGTTTATTTATTTTAATCAAATTTCTAATAT
Source organism: Luehdorfia chinensis (assembly GCA_019845155.1). Lineage (NCBI taxonomy): Eukaryota > Metazoa > Arthropoda > Insecta > Lepidoptera > Papilionidae > Luehdorfia > Luehdorfia chinensis. Next base: position 715,171 of record JAHVAK010000587.1, read on the forward strand.
ATGTATATAATTTTCACTTCTGTCCCGTGTACTGAGTTGCACGCGCTTTTATATACATACATACAGTCACGCATTTTTTCCAATAGAGGATTGGCAGATACCACACACGTAGCCCACTTTTCGCTCCAACGGGGAAACGAACCATGACGCCGTCATTTTGCTACGAGTCAAAAAAATCTTACTCCTCATTGCGTTCCCAAAAGAATTTTTTTTTTTTGTAATGGAAGACATAAATAGTTTAAACAATTAACTTAGAAAAACTTAAAATAGTAAATCTAGAATTTATTTAAATATCAAGTTAGGGATGTTTTTAATTCTATTTCGCACTTCATTCAAAGGCTAAGAAGCCTATATATTTAAACGTGAAGTAAAAAACTTTCAGTTAGGTACTATAAAATTGATAAGGGTCGCCGTTTAATTAACTCTGCCTAAAATAACGGAACAAACTCCTTTTAGAATATTTTACTAACTCAACTGCACATTTAGCGTTTAAAAAGTTTATCAATTTCTCCATTAAAACAACAGTCTTTTGGAATTAAAAGTATTTACTTATAATTATTGGAAGTAATGGGCGCTGGATAGATACTCGTACATAAGTGGTTTATCGGAAACTGCTTTTACGATACGGATGAAATGTGGTATTTAGATAATGTTTACCTTCCAAGTTTATCTAGACATGTTCCATCACGTCTCGTTCCCCTTGAGGGCGAAAAGTAGGCTACGTGAGTGGCCTCTGCCTACCCTTTATATGGGAAAAATGCGTGACTGTATGTATGTAAGATGAAAAATTCTTTCGGAATATTATTTTTCTCTTTTCTCTGTATGCTTCGACAAATTTATGAAAGGTGAAGATGTAATCCACTCGAATCGACGTATCGAAATTCATATTAACACTTGGAAACAGTACACTCTTGGTGAAGCCTTCGTTCGATTATACGCTCAAAAGGGCTCGTGATCTGAGACGTGAACTTGACATCATAACTATTATATTCTACATTTCAGTACAGTACCATGTATATATGTATTATGATCTTATATATAGTACGTTGTATGTTGGATATTTAATCTATGTAAGTACGCTGGACCGCAAAGAAAAAGGGTCGGTTAGAAAATCTTCAATATCTTCAAAAATATCTATCCTAGCTTTATGAATTAAAGACTAAATTAAAGAATATTTTAATGCGCGATTTAATGAAACTAAAAAAAAAAAATATTTTTTATTTTTAATAATCGTAAAATTCATAGAAATGCGAAGTATTTCCAGTATTTTCGTAAAAATAGATTGGTTTCAGAAGTGCCGTTTTTACGCATTTTAGTACTTGGGGTTGCCTCCGCGAGCTGATATGCAATTTGGCATACTTTCTACTAGGTTTTTGAGGCGATGCTGCGGAATATTCTGCCATTCCTCTTTTAGAGCTTTTTTCATTTCACGTAGCGTGATTGGCGGCGGATTCCGCGACGTACACGTTGTCCCAGTTCGTCCCATGCTTGCTAAATGGGGTTTAAGTCGGGGCTGCGTGCTGGCCACTCCATGCGTGTGATACCGACTTCTTAAAAATAGGCAAACACTATCTGAGTTGTATGCGGGCGGGCATAGTCTTGAAAAAGGCATTCTCGCACATGTCCACTAAAAATGAATTTGATTTTTGCGATAACAAACAGTATAGTAGCAAAGTGTAATTTGAGCCTCGATGACATATTAAGAAGTTTGCTTTTTTCCAAATAAGAAGAAACATGTGCTCTCGGAGGAATATTAAAGCAAAAACGAGCACATGCATTTTGGACACGCCGAAGGAGCTTCATTGTTTTTGCTTAGAGACAGAGTCCATAGGCCGAAATGCAGTAATTTAGCTTTGACAAGATGAGCGTCCCACAAAGGGTTACTCTTAAATTCAAACTTAGGTAACCCCGTATTTTGTAAAGTACCTTTAACCTCTAAAAACAAGAACGCACCACATCTAAAACATAACTCAAATTTTAACAAACCATCTATTTTAAGGCCAAAATTGCAAGCCTCTTCAACCTGCTGAATGATTTCTCTTTCCAATAATATTCTAAGATGACTGTCAGCTATTTTCTTAATATGGTGTCCGGATACTAATATAATAAATTTTGTTTTAGCTGGCCTCTCCATCTCATCCAATGGATCTCGTAAAAGGCGAGTAAGGAATTAAACTGCACTGTGCACCCAACAGCGCATGGTGGCGATGGGCTCACCACCTATCACACCAAGTGTATTATATTGTTTTGGTGAAACGTGGATTGTGGCAGTCATCTGTTTTTGCAGTGAGTGCCCAGTCTCTGACTACCCCTTATGGGATACAGTCGTGATCTTATGTATGTATGTATGTATGTTTTAGCTGGATTGAAAATAAGCGAGTTCACTTTAGACCACTGTGCAATGCGCTCCAAGTCCTGATTTATCTTGTCTTAACTATCGGAAATATCTTTAGGGTGTAATGACAGATTCAGCTGAAGGTCGTCAGCATACACGTGATATTGATAGTTTTTAATCACATGACTCAAATCAATGCAGTTTAAACTAAACAGGAGGGGCCCTAATATGCAGCCCTGTGGAACACCCCTAGTAACGGGTAGAGGGGGTAACAGGTAGAGGGGGTAGAGGAGTGAGCTGTCAAAGGGTGAGTAGTCAAGGAGAACAAGAACCGTCCTTGGTCCTTGGTCTCTAGAAGCTAGTATATTGTCCACAACATCAACAAGTGCTGTACAAGTACTACGGCCTTTGCGGAAACCTGACTATTATTGTGGAAGAATATTATGTCTTTCAAAATGTATAGACCTGATTATATACAACTTTTTCCAGAACTTTAGATAGATAAGGCAAGAGGCTAATAGGTCTTAACTCCTTGACACTGCTTGGGTTGGCTTTCTTTGGGATAGGCCACACTAATGCTGTTTTCCATTGACTGGGAAAGGTAGAGCTGGTGATTGATTTATTAATGATATTAGTGATGGTATCGAGGGTGTGAAGAAGAGATAGGGTTACCATATTTCTATCCACATCATCAATACCCTGCGCATTAGATTTTATTGCCAAAATTTTCCTAACTACTAAGGTCACTGTTCACTGGAAATAGCATGAAAGTAATGTCACTATTTCTGTGAAACTCATAATACTCGTATGTGAGTTCTGACATCGATTCTTTATTGTTCTCAGGGATATCCAAGAAGTAAGAATTGATGATACAGGGATTGTCAAAGGAAGCAGAGAGGTCACCTGTGTCCTTGAAACTTGGAACTAGTGTATTTTTAAGGTTCCTCCATAATTTCTTAGGGAATGCTATTTTTCAAGTTATATGGTGTTCGAAGAAAGCTTTTTTTCATGGAATAAGGCAGATGTTACCAAAGTTTTGAAGGACTTGTAGTTCTCTCTGTTGGACACGGATTTATCAGCATGATACACTTTAAGAGCTTTATTTCTAAGCTTCATTAAAAAGCGCACATTGCTAGTAAGCCATGGGGTTGCCATCCATTGCCATCAAACAGTATGTTTATGTCTATGTTCAAGATCTCAATCATATCATCTACGGAAGCTGCTGAATTTTTGTATTCCTATTGGAAAGAAACCAGGTCGTTGTTGAAATCATCCAAAATAATGCTTTTAAATGGTCTGTAAGCGATCCATCTTGATTTAAAATTATGTTTCTTAATTTTAATCTCTGCAGATATTAATGCATGCCCACGTAGCTCTTAAATATGGTAAACATTTACTGAGAGGGTATTTACGTCGGTAGAAATTAAATCCAGTAATGATGCACTTTGGTCAGTGAAATGAGTGGGTTGTAAAACACAATTTTTTAAATTGGTAGAAGATAGGATTTCATATAGTTTCTTTACTCTACTCTTTGATTGCAGCATGTCAACATTAAAGTCCCCTATCAGAATACATTTATCAAAATAAGAAAAAGTAACAATAGACTCTGTAATGGAATCCAAGAATGTGCTGTGATCTAACCATGATGGGCGGTAAGCTGAGCCAATAATAAGTTTAAGGGAGTTAATACTTAAAGAGACCCACAGTGGTTACACGGATGTATTAGACAATGGATGTGGACAATTAATGGCTCGTAGACCACGCCTAATATAAAAATCTACTCCACCACACCTTGTCCGAATTGAATGGGATCTGGGAACATGTCTAACCTGGCAGTATGGGTGCGCTGTTTTCTTCTTCCGCTCTAAGCCATGTTTCATGAATAGCTACAATATCTAGTGTACGACTCTCAACTGCTACTATACACTCATCACTTTTAGTATTAAGAGAACCTATATTATATAGAACAATATTTAAATAGATTGAATCATTGAGAGTAGTAAATAACATAAATATACATTATACTTCTAGCATATTAGTGTAAATTGGAGAAGAAAATTAAAAAAAATGAGGTTGCATAAGACTTAAAGAGGGGCTTCAAAAATTATAAATTAGTGCATTGGTGAATATAAGTAATGAAAGAAATATAAATGAGATTAATGATGAATAAGCCATGTAAATTAAATAGGTTAATTTTACATAGTAGCTGCAACTCAATATATTTTTTTATTGTATAAAGTGACGAAACGAGCAGAACGTTCACCTGATGTAATGTACAAAGTCTACCCATAACAACTGTCATCTATGTCATCCAGAACATTTCTGTGTGACACTACACTGCGCCCGTCACCCTGAAACATCAGTTCTTAAGTCTCATATGCCCCGTGATTACGCTAGCTTACCCCTTCAAAACGAAACACAGTAATGTTTACACACTACTGCTTCACAGCAGAATAACTGGCCCTGGGGGGATACCTACCTAGACGGATTCCTGCATAGGAATCCTACCACCAGTAAAAATAAATAAAGACTGCAAGATGCAATGACTTTATATAATTTTCAGTTTTTAACACAGTTTCAAGCATATTTGAAATAAAATTAATATATATACTAAAATCAGTACTAGATATAGTAAAAAACTTAAATTTGAAATACAAACAACAGTAATTTATACAATAAAAAATCTCTTCCTCAGTAAAATATTACTTAAAATGTGGCAGTTGAAGTTGAGAGAGGTTGTATCAACATAAGTGTGCAACAGTAGCATAAGCAATTTACAGATGATTTTATTAAACATTTGATAGGGAATCTCTTTTGACATAAGATAGTAATAAACTTCAATTGATAAGAATGTATATGATATAATATAAATGTTTCTACGGTAAATACGGATTCGTATATAATACGTTCAATTTGCCCGTTGTCATCTTTTCTGCCGAGCACGTGGTAAATCAGCACTTAAAATAACCTGTACACCTTAAGTTAAGTTATTCATTGCCCTTAGGCTACAATGGGCGGACTATATATAAATATAATCAATATATAAATAATATAAAATATATAAATTGATACATACTAAACTAATAACGTATAATATATATATAAATAAAATAAAAAACATACACAAATAGATAAAAGTAAAAGAAACAAATCTGTCAAATATGAATAACTGCTTTTATACAATTTATTAGACTCGTAACAAATACTTCAATAGTTCAAATTAATAAATTTATTTGAACTATTGAAATTTGATGATAATTTTAAGTGGTGGTAGGATTCCTAAGCAAATATTCTGTCGTCAAGTACTAGTGTGAAAACATTATGGTGTTTCGTACTGAAGGGCACATAGCTAGTGTAATTACTAGGCATATGGGACCTAAGAACTGATGTCTCAGGAGCACGAGCGCAGTGTGGTGACACACAGATATTTTCTAGGTGACACAGCATTTATGGGGAGATGTTGCACATACCATCAGGTGAACACTTTGCTCGTCTCGTTGTACTTTTCTATACAAAACAACTTTTATAAAACAAACTATGTATTTTTTCATGAAACAATGCATGAACCATCAACTTGTTTGCTAATGTATGCGAGTGAGCGTACTTCAACAAAACAAGGGTCTTAAACATGTTGGCAGAAGACTATGTAGAGCGACTTAAAGTTTACTGCACTGCCTAAAGGATTTATCAAAGTAGACTACAGGAACAGATTTTGTATACATTTTTCCTCGAGTTTTACTTATATATATAAATAGTTTTCTTTGTTGTTCACATACTTAAAAAATTTAAAAATAAGAAAATGTTGGCACACACCTTGAATCTCCTACATCGTGGATAAATTTTTCACAAAAAAATTTCAATCAATCAGAGGGAAAACAGATAGTTTACCAGGTAGCTTATAGGTATATGTAGACAATGCAGGTAGTAAGTTTCTCCAATCCATACAGGCACACATGTGGCATACAGGCGCAAATTATAAGTCTACATACAATGACACCTTTTTCCCACATAAGTTGTAGGCAGAGACCACACCCGCAGCCCACAGTTTGCCCCCCGCTGGAAACGAGACGTGACGGATGATGAACCAAGTCGCCGCCAACTTGGTACGAGACGAAGAATTCTTGCCCGCTAATGCGATCCAACGAGCAGTATAGTGATAGCATTGCATATAATACTATTCTGCACGTATAAAGGCTCTCCGTACAATACCTTAGTATCCTCTTACGACACCTCGATAGGAAAGAGATAGGTGGATAATATACTCTACTACTTAATAGAATCAGGCGTTACTTTGCGGAAATTATAATAAAGGAAAGAAAGTTAATTCGCTAAGATCCATGCAAACATTTAAAATGGTGCGTATTACCTAGTTTTTGAAGAGCACCGCCCGCCTTCCCTCAATAGCGTGCACTTGTGCAAGAATAAAAGCTGTTCGTACAATACCTTAGTCGCCTCTTACGAAACCTCGGTTGAAAAGAGGTAAGTCATTTTCTACTCTGCCTTTCGGCTAGGACACCTATCGGGTAGTACAAATATTTGATCATAAACTTCTAAAGTATTTCAAACATCAGTGTGAAGATGCTTAGCTTTAACAGTTGGCGTTACTATTGGATTTTAGAAGGGCTCGAAGTATGTATTCTCATGATTCATTAGGCGCGACAAAAAGATAATATACACTAGTGATTTGTGAGGAAACGTTTAGTATTCGTAAATAACTCCTAGATTATGAAATCAAAAGAGACAAATTCACAAGAGAAACATGACAGCGATGTATTGCTTTCTTTGCCCGAAGTGTGTGAAGAAGTCCAAGAGTTCCTAAATAAATAGTTTTTCCTTCTTTCTTTAGTCATTCTCACTTTATTACAAATTTATAATTTATTTAGGCGCATTTTTGCATTGCATATTATAAATTACAAGTAAAAATTCTCAGCAGAAAGGATAGTTGCGATACTAAATCCTATCAATCATTAAACAAAAATATTAATGCTATAGTACTTGTGATCGTGTCTTATAAACTTGTATATGCAATATTTTAAGATACGAGTAAAATAATTTACCATGATAATATTTAGGTGTTTCTAAATGATAATTTTTGTAACAAAATCACAAAACGTGATCAAGTAAGCACTTATAAACATAACATAACACTGGTGATAGAATTCCTATGCAGCAATCCGTCGAGGTAGGTGGCCAACCTGGGGTGGCCAGTGTTTTTATCTGAAGGGCTCTAAGAGGAAGTGTCCCAGCATCTGTAATGGCCAGACGTGGCACTTACCATCAGCTGGACGTTTTGCTAAAATTTATTAAACTAATTTGCTCTTCTCGTCATTTAATCCAATAAAAAAATTAAACTAGAACATTCATGTTGTCTTTAACAGTGGGTAATATCGTAGTTAGTAATTATTGTCATATAGTTATATATGACAATAATACAACATTTCTAATGTCTGTTTAAATATAATTCAATGAAGGTCATCCTATAAATAGTAGCAGAAGTAGTTTCAAATAATTTTACGTAAACCCAGGAACACGTAGTATTTGTTATCGCTCATTGCAAAATAACACAAAGCAAACATATGTTTAATTGTGTTTAAAATATGTAACTATCATATTCCGCCATCCAAAACAGTAAAAAGTCTACTGGTGGTGATAGGGATCCTCTATGCATGAATCCGTCTAGGTAGGTCTCATCTCAGGTCCAGTTATTCTGCCGCGAAGCAGTAGTGCACAAACATTATTGTGTTTCGGTGTAAAGGGCACTAGGAACTAGTGTTGTCACCGGGCATATGAAATTTAAGAATTGATGTCGCAAGATGACGAGCGCAGTGTGGCTCCGTCATGTTCTGGTTGACACTGCATTTGTTATGGGCAGACGTTACGCTTACCATCAGGAGGGCGTTTTGATCATCCGGTCACTTTAATCAATAAAAAAGTGTAAATATTTTGTCATTATTAACCGGTTTTAAACAGTTAAGGGCGCTTACCATGAGCTGAACGACATTGCTCATATCATCACATACTTCCTTCAAAAAAATTGTGATTATCGTTTTCTGATTTTAATTCATGCCTACAGCTGTGCAATTAAAAATATTGCATTAAAGGATTGATCATCAGCCTATTAAAAGTCATTCATTGGATTGAGCAGGCAGAATGGCGATCGCAATAGCAGATACCTCGCACATTACATGTTGTCCTTCACCGGCCTGTACTACCGTTCCGTCTGGTATTTCCATAGATAGTTATTGATCCTTCTGTAGGTAGTCGTAAAGTTACGCCTTTTTCCCATATATGGGGTAGGTAGAGACCACACCCGTAGGCCATTCTTCGCCTCCAGGAAAACATGACATGATTGGTGGCTAACCACGAAAAATACCTTAGTCGCCTCTTACGACAGAAATGAGGTAGGTGCTACTGTACTCTGCCGAACACCTATCGACTAGATATTATTCTATTATATATGCAATTAGCTGAGATTTTCCAGGTATTTACCTTCAGGGTTCGTTTAGCAGATTTTTCAGATTCTTCAGCCGAGACAATCAACACCTGGTGGTAAGTGAAACGGCTGTCCATAACAAATCCTGTCACCCAAAATATTTCTGAGTGTAACCACACTGCGCCCTGAAACTTAAATCTCATATGCCCAGTGAATTATACTATAGCTCTCAGACACACACACTTATGTTTGCATACTACTGCTTCATGGCAGAATAAACCTGCTGTGGTAACTAGAATACTACTGCTTAAAAATCCTCCCATACATATAATTAAATCGTACTTAATCTTTGTGATTTTGTCCTTGTAATGACAATAAAAGTAATAAAAGCCAAAGAAGGCCAAAAATTAACATAAGATTAATTACTTCGATAAGAGTTTAAATTTTTTTTAGTAAATTTTAGCCACGTTACTGAAATAGTAGGGTTTCTAAATAGGATTTTGAAATTCTCGGGATTTTAAAAATAGAAGCATCTTAAAGAAATTTGCAAAATTTGTTAGGTAACGTTTATTTGTATATTTCGTTTATATTTAACGCTATAGTTTAACTTGAGTATTTTCGAGAAATACGATAAAGGATTGCTGTTTGTCAATTAGAGTGCCACTTCTGGAAGTAATCGACTCACACTTAAAATAAAACTGACTTGAAATTTTGTGACTTCGGTCACTAAGACGCGCGTTTGATTAACGAAATTATTGTCTCTTCTTTTATGTGACGATGAAGTTTTCTTATTAATAGACTCTTTATTATATATATAAAATATTTATATTTTATTTGCCAACAATTAATGATAACTATACGTGAAATACTATGCCGATGCTATTTTTGACAAGTATGTTACAACAGACTCTAAATATGAACATAAGCAATAACGTCATCATTATTTCAGCGTATTTTAGTCCACTGTTGAACATAGGCCTCCCAATAGATTGTTACAAAACGCGGTCCTGAGCCACCTGCATCCATCGAATTCCCGCAAAACCGTGCTCGTCGCTCCATCTGGCAGTCTGCCGTTACGAGTTTACCACTCGAGAACCTTTCGTACCCACATAAGCATTGATTGTGTCTAATTAACAGCTAAAGTAGCATAAACATTGAAATTTTACTGGTTTTATGATTCTCATGTAAGAGTCGGTCTAGGTATTACTGTTTTTCAATCTGAAGGGCAATGAGAGCTAGTGGAATCACTGGGCATATGAGACTTAAGGTCTTATGCCTCAGAGGGACAGTTTTGCTAATCTCGTCACTTTCTTCTAAAAATATTATGATGGTCTCCTAGCCGATTTCGACCACGGCGACAACTGCCGACTACTGTCGAGAGCCATCAACTGCGAAGGAGATATTATAGTGCCACAAGTGTACGCGCAAACACAGAGGCACTCACTCGTCCCAAACCTACCCGCACCCGATGAAGCGCTGATGCGATAAGATCGGAGGTAGGCTAGAATGCAGTGTCAGAAACACGGGGACAATCAGAACACAATAGACCCGAAAAACAACAATTGATGTTTTAGCACAAATGTTGGCTCCGGCTGGGATTCGAACCCAGCACCCGCGGCTTAGAAATACCTAAAAATATAATCTAAATATAAAAGAAAATAACAAAGGATTATCCGATAAATAACCACTATCCTTCAGCAAAAAAAACGCTTATAATCTGAATAAATGTTACAAGTGCTTTTGAATCATCGGTGTCTATCGGCTACCCGCAGGGCTTGTTTCTCGGTCCCTTTTCTATTGATTATTTATATGCTTCCCAAGAATGATCCCAAGAATGATGAACATTGTATTGTATTATTTGCAAATTATATTAATCTAGAATAATATTTTACGAAATAGTAATAAAACACATATACATATATATAAATATTTATTTTTCTGAAAATCGTTACTCATTATGACATTAAAAAAATATATGCGACCTCATGTTATTTTTTGGGTGGCGTACGACAAATCCTCCTAGAGGATTAAGAGGAAAAGGCCAATGTCCAGCAGAGGACTATTAACAGACTGAAAAAGAAGAAGAACTGTAGAACATAAATATCTCAATACCTAATATGTAATGAGACTTAAGAACTCATGTCTCAGGGTGACGGGCGCAGTGTCACCCAGAACATTTCTGTGTGACACAGCATTTGTTATGGGCAGACGTTGCACTTACCATCAGGTGAACGTATTGCTCGTTTCGTCACTTTATCAAATTAAAAAAATGAATAATATACTGCTCATCACAATTTATCGATTTTTAAACAACATTACACATTTAAATAAAACCAGTTTTTACGGTTTTATCGCGTTTAATTTACTATTTATAACCCGACTATTCGAGCGCTTTACAGCACCTATGATTACGGGATGACTGGCGACAGGTGACAGATGTTCTGATATCATAGTAAACCCGGGGTACCTTAAGCTTTTAATTATTATTTTTGGTCCGATCTACGCAGAAAGAGCTAACTGTGTCTTGAAGTCTTACAGAGGTATACTTGGTTTTTGATTTAATTTAATTAATTATTACCACCGGCTATAACCGGCTATAATCTATTACATCTAAAATAAAAATAAAAATAAAAGTTTAGAAATGTACGATGCCATCGATGCTGCCATTGCCTTTATTATGTGCAGATCTAATAAGCAACTTAATTAAGGTGGCTTTGTTTGAGCGTCGTGGCCTGAGGTTATTTATCAATTATGATTATTGATAGAGAATGAACTCGTGAAGATAATTAAGTTATTATTTACTGTTAGTGTAACTTAGTATTTACCTACATCTTACTGCTGTGACTTGCATTAAAATGCAAATTTCAGTAAACTTTTCGAAATTACACAACAAAAATGGTGATAGCGTTTTAATCGCGAATGGAACAATATATTTTGTATTATAATGTACATATGTAGAAATTAATATCAATATTGGTAAGATTAAGTAGTCATAATATGTGTATATAATCCAGTACGGAGCACGATATTAAATAGCACTCTAGTGAAAAAATAATTTGGTAGAAATACGTGACCTTGTTTGTGAAAGCTCAAACGAAACACGTTGTAAAAGTTTTATACTGGACAAAGTTTTACAATATAGTTGCAGCTTCGCGCAACACATCTAACATACGGTGACAAAAAGTTTATAAGTCTGACACAAGTTTCAGTTGGTATCAGTTCTGGTAGCAGATGTTACTGTACAAATTCAAACTAGAAAATAGTTTTTATTTACATTCATCACCTTTTGTTGAATTTTGCCGCTGCTGTATTGTTAATATAATATTGACACATTTTGGATTTCAGAAATTTCTCCTTTAGAAAATATTATTTCCGTTTAGGACCCGAACTTACGCTTTACCGTCGTAAAATAGTCGGGATGCACGTCTACATTTGTTCCCGGCAAGGTTATGTAACTAGTTTTCATAATGATTTCTTATTTTACGTTTTAAATAATAAAATTAAACGCGATAAAATCCGTAAAATTAGTTTCATTTAAACTAGTTTTCATTTTAAAATTTTAGACTTTCTATAACTTTTAAACGTTGTATAAGCATGATGTAAAATAACGAGGTTTTTTTTTAATACGCCGTATTTATGTTTTTTACAATGTCTTATGCATTGGCAGTGACACACATATCTGTCAACTGCAAGGCCTTAAAACATACACTATTGTTATTCAACAAACGGGACGTCGCACCGTATTCCTCAAATATAGATGCCATTCATTGTTGATACTGATAGTCGAACCTTAATGGATTTCAAACGAGCTTAGACATAAACTACACATCGAAATGAAGTTAGCCTAATAATTATGATACGAGAATGTCGGAGATATAAATCCATATGATCCGAGTATGTAAAACAAATTATTTTCTTATATAGTAGTCAATTAATTCGAAATAACTCTTATTTCTATGGACGACAGTGATGAGACGAGCATATCGTTCACCTAACCACCTGACCCTGCTAACTTTAGACCTATTTCCGTACCAACATTAAGTAAAATTTTTGAGAAAATTATACTTAATCAAATGTTAAAACATTTTAATGTTCATAAATTGTTTCACAAAAATCAATTTGGCTCTACAAGGGGTCGTTCTACAACCGACGCAGGTGTTGAACTTATTAAGAATATATTTGAATTCTAGGAGAGTTCACAGGATGCCTTGGGTGTTTTCTGTGATCTTTCTAAGGCCTTCGATTGCGTTGATCACTAAACACTTATCAGGAAACTACATCACTACGGTATAAGAAATTCTGCACTTCAACTTCTAATTTCATATTTGAGTAATAGAACGCAGACAGTAGTTATCAATAGCAAGAGTTCTTCCGGGTCAGCAGTGTCTATAGGTGTCCAGCAGGGTTCGATTCGGCCCATTTCTATTTCTTATTTACATTAATGACTTACCTTACCTAGTAGGGGACAACCATGATATAGTGTTATTTGCTGATGATACATCTTTGATTTTTAAGATAAAACGTCAACTTTTATTATATGACGAGGTGAATAATGCTATTTCAAAATTAGTACATTGGTTTAAAGTTAACAATTTTCATTTAAACGGCAATAAAACAAAATGTATTAAATTCACAACACCAAATGTTAAACAATTAGATGTAGATGTGCTTGTGAATGGGGAAGAGTTGAGCCTTGTGGATACTGCTGTCTTTCTTGGAATAACTCTTGACGCAAAACATCAATGGAGCCCCCATATATCTAAACTAGCAAGTAGACTTAGCTCTGCAGCTTATGCTGTAAAAAAAATTAGGAATTTGACTAACGTTGAAACTGCTAGATTGGTTTATTTTAGTTATTTTCATAGCATAATGTCTTATGGTATTTTGCTATGGGGAAATGCAACTGATGTAGAAGTGATTTTTGTTTTGCAAAAGAGGGCTGTAAGAGCTATTTATAATCTTGGCTCTAAAGTGTCTCTTAGAGATAAATTTAAAGAAATTAATATGTTAACCTTGGCCACTCAATATATATTTGAAAACGTTTTGTATGTACACAAGAACATAAACCAGTTAACTAAAAAAGTAATGTTCATAATGTGAATACCAGGAACAAGCACAAATTAATTATGCCAGTTACCCGACTTTACAAAGTCAGTAACTCTTTTATGGGGCAATGTATACGTTTTTACAACAAAATCCCAGAAAGTGCTAAAAGCCTAAAAAATCAAAAAGTTCAAATTTTATATTAAACAAAGACTTCATAAAAAGGGTTATTATAATATATAAGAATACATAGATGATGATAACCCCTGGGAATGAGGTGATCGCTGCCAAGCCATTTCTACATCTTTATAATACTGCTGTTATTGTCCATTATTCTAAAAATGACTAAAAAAACAATCCCGCTGGGTTTCTTACTGGTTCTTCCCAGGACAGAGGCGTTTTTTGCGAACCAGTGTAGCTTAAAAAAAGAGAAAAAAACGACTTTCAATAAGTATTATGTAAATAATCTATATTGAATAAAAATTTATTCTATTCTATTCTATTTTAAGTGCAACGCCTGCTCATAACAAATGCTGTGTCACCCAAAACATTTCTGTGTGGCATCAAGCTGTGCTCGTCACCCTGAAACATCAGTTCTTATGTCCTATATGTTCAGTAATTACACTAGCTATGAGTGCCCTTCAGACCGAAACACATTATGTTTTCTTTCACCTGATGGTAAGTGCAACGTTTGCTCATAAGAAATGCTGTGTCACCCAGAACATTTTATTACGCAGACTTGCTCGCATGTTTTGATAAACTGTTAACAAAAAGATTAACGTATAAAAATAGGTGCGACCGTGAGAAAATTGAGGAGCAACGTTAAAAAAATTGCCATAACTATTCGCCATCTTGATGTAATACAGATTTAAAAAATGTTCATTGCGAGAAAGGCTGAGGAAAATTATTTCTTGTATGTCTTTTTACAATCTTATTACAACCCCATTAGTATCATAGTAATGCTGTGTCACACCCAGAATATTTGTGTGGCACAACACTGCGCCTGTGCCCCTGAGGCGTAAGATCTCAAGTCTCATATGCCCAGCGAATCCACTGGCTCTCAGTGCCCTTCAGACCGAAACACAGTAATGTTTGCACGCTTCTGCTTCACGTCCGAAGAACTGGCACTGCGGCGGTACCTACTTAGACCGACTCTTACATGGGAATCCTCAAACCAGTAAAATTTCAATATTTATGCTACTTTCACTGATGTGTCTAATTACGCAATTAATGCTCATGTGGGGAAGAAAGGTTCTCGTGCGGTAACCTCGTACCGGCAAACGCAGTGTAGGGCGAACGGCCCACTAGATGGAACGACGAGCACGGTTTTGCGGGAAGGAGATAGATGCTGGTGACTAAGTACCTTGTTTTGTGGCAGTCTATGGGGGAGGCCTATGTTCAATAGTGGACTAAAAAACGCTGAACTAATGATGACTATGAAAGCTTGTGTTCATATTAAGAGTCTGTTGTAACATAGTTGTCAAAAATAGCATCGGTATAGTATATCACATATAGTAACCATTAATTGTTGGCAAATATAATATTAAAAGAGTAGATAAAGATAACTTTATCGTCACATAAAAGAAGATACAATAATTTCATTAATCAAACGCGCGTCTTTGTCACTGAAGTCACAAAATTTCAAGTCAGTTTTATTTGAAGTGTGAGTCGATTACTTCCAGAAGTGGCACTCTAATGGACAAACAGCAATCCTTTATCGTATTTCTCGAAAATACTCAAGTAAAACTATAGCGTTGAATATAAACGTAATGTACAAATAAAGGTTACCTAACAAATTTTTCAAATTTCTTTAAGATGCTTCTATTTTTAAAATCCCGAGAATAATATTTAGAAACCCTACTATTTCAGTAACGTGGCTAAAATTTACAAAAAAAATGGTTAACTCTTAACGAAACAATTAATCTTGTGTTAATTTTTAGCCTTCTTTGGCTTTTATTACTTTTAATATCATTACAAGGACAAAATCACAAAGACTAAGTACGATTTAATTATGTGTATGGGAGGATTTTTAAGCAGTAGTATTCTAGTTACCACAGTAGGTTTATTCTGCCATGAAGCGGTAGTATGCAAACATAAGTGTGTGTTTCTGAGAGCTATAGTATGATTCACTGGGAATATGAGATTTCAGTTTCAGGGCGCAGTGTGGTTACACTCACAAATATTTTGGGTGACAGGATTTTCTATGGACAGCCGTTTCACTTACCACCAGGTGAAGGTTTTGCTTGTCTCTGCTGAAGAATCTGAAAAATCTGCTAAACGAACCCTGAAGGTAAATACCTGGAAAATCTCATGCCTTCAGCTAATTGCACATATAATAGAATAATAGCTAGTCTTAAGAGAATCTACCACCCCATCTCATCCCGTGGGTGTCGTAAAAGTCGACAGAGAGAAAATGAAAACCAGAAGTGGGAATTTTCCTGAGACATCTGAATAAATAAACTGCGGTTGCCAACCCGCCTGCCAAGCGTGACAACTATGGCATAATCCCCCAAAATGGGAGCTACAAACTTTTGTGGCGATCTATGGGGGAGGCCTATGTTCAGCAGTGGACTAGTGATAGGCTGAAACTACTACGATAGGTGACCGGTAGAGTACAATAGCACCTACCTTATTCCTACCTAACTGTTGTAAGAGGCGACTAAGGTATTTTTCGTGGTTAGTCACCCATCACGTCATGTTTTACCTGGAGGCGAAGAATGGCCTACGGGTACGGTCTCTACCTACCCCTTATATGGGAAAAAGGCGTAACTTTACGACTTCCTACAGAAGGCTCAATAACTATTTCTAAAAATACCAGACGGAACGGCAGTACTGGGCGGTGAAGGACAACGTGTAATGTGCGAGGTATCTGCTACTGCGATCGCCATTCTGCCTGCGCAATCCAATATTTGACTTTTAATAGGCTGATGATCAACCCTTTAATGCAGTATTTATTTAATTGCACAGCTGTAGACATGAATTGAAATCAGAAAACGATATTTTTTTTTAAAGGAAGTTGTCATGCTAAGTAAAAGCTAGAGTCATGGTAAGCGCCCTTAACTGTTTAAAACCGGTTGATGATGACAAAATATTTTCACTTTTTTTATTGGTTATAGTGACCGGATGATCAAAACGCCCTCCTAGTGGTAAGCGTAACGTCTGCCCATAACAAATGCAGTGTCACCCAGAACTCACATCACACAGAATAAATTTTAGCAAAACGTCCAGCTGATGGTAAGTGTCACGTCTGGCCATTACAGATGCTGGGACACTTCCTCTTAGAGCCCTTCAGACAAAAACACTGGCCACCCCAGGCTGGCAACCTACCTCGACGGATTGCTGCATAGGAATTCTATCACCAGTGTTATGTTGTTTATAAGTGAATGACAAATTATTTTTCTTCTTTCTTGACAAATAAAAATATCTTAAACCTCACATATTTTAAACAAACTCATTAGAAACTATTCAGTCTTTACATATACCATTAACTGTACCAAAATTTGGATTCTACGCTAAGTTATTAACTTGTTAAATTTAGTCAGTATCAATAACGTTAACTGATCAATTTCCTAACGCAACTATACTTAGAACGACGTAGCCGAGTGCGATTTGCGCTCAAAGCGAACGTCACTGAACTTTAACACAGTCGATAGCGTCATGCATTTATAAATTTCAGCTTGATCATTAGATAGCATTCAAATTTATCTCAAAAGCTTTAAAGCTATCGACGACTTAATAGTCACGTTTTGTGTGATTTTGTTACAAATATTATCATTTAGAATCACTATATTATCATGGTAAATTATTTTATCTTAAAATATTGCATATACAAGTTTATAAGACACGATCACAAGTACTATAACATTAATCGTTTTTTTTTAATGATTGGTATTATTTAGTATCGCAACTATCCTTTTTGCTGAGAATTTTTACTTGTAATTTATAATATGCAATGCAAAAATGCGCCACGAGGTAAATTATAAATTTGAAAGAAAGTGAGAATGACTAAAGAAAGAAGGAAAAACTATTTATTTAGGAACTCTTGGACTTCTTCACACACTTCGGGCAAAGAAAGCAATACATCGATGTCGTGTTTGTCTTGTGAATTTGTCCGTTTTGATATCTAGGAGTTATTTACGAATACTAAACGTTTCCTCAAAAATCACTAGTGGATATTATTTTTTTGTCGCGCCCAATGACTCATGGGAATATACTTCGTGCCCTTCTTAAATAAAATCTAATAGTTACGCCAACTGTTAAAGCTAAGCATCTACACACTGTTATTTGAAATACTTCAGAAGTTTATGATCAAGTATTAGTAATACCCGATAGGAGTCCTAGCCGAAAGGCAAAGTAGAAAATAACTTACCTCTTTCCAACCGAGGTGTCGTAAGAGGCTACTAAAGAATTGTACGAACAGCCTTTATTCCTGCATAAGTGCACGCTATTGAGGGAAGGCGGTCAAAAACGAGGTAATATGCACCATTTTAAATTTTTGCATGCGGATTAACATTTTTTCCTTTATTATAATTTCCGCAAAGTAACGCCTGATTCTATTAAACAGCAGAGTATATTATCACCTATCTCTTTCCTACCGAGGTGTCGTAAGAGGCGACTAAGGTATTGTATGGAGAGCCTTAAGACGTGCAGAATAATACGAGTAGTATATGCAATGCTATCACTATACTGCTTGTTGGAACCCAATGGAAAGCAAGAATTCTTCGTCTCGTACCAAATTGGCGGCGACTTGGTGTATCACCCGTCACGTCTCGTTTCCAGCGGGGGGCGAAAAGTGGGCTGCGGGTGTGGTCTCTGCCTACAACTTATATGGGAAAATATACCATATATAATATTTTATAAAGGAGAAATTTCTGAAATCCGAAATGTGTCAATATTATATTGACAATACAGCAGCGGCAAAATTCAACACAAGGTGATGAATGAAAAAAAAACTATTTTCTAGTTTGAATTTGTACAGTACCATCTGCTACCAGAACTGATACCAACTAAAACTTGTGTCAGACTTATAAACTTTTTGTCACCGTTTGATAGATGTATTGCGCGAAGCTGCAAGTATATTGTATAACTTTGTCCGTCCGCCGTTTCGTCGGAGCTTTTACAAACAAGGTCACGTACTTCTACTAAATTATTTTTCACTACAGTGCTATTTAATATCTTGCTCTTTACTGGATTATATACAAATATTATGACTACATAAATCTTACCAATAATGTTATTAATTTTTACATATGTACATTATAATACAAAATATATTGTTCCATTCGCGCTAAAAACGCTATCACCATTTTTGTTGCATAATTTCGAAAATGAAGTTCAGTTTTTTAAGGGAGGGCGGGCGGTGCTCTTCAAAAAACTAGGTAATATACACCATTTTTATATTTTGCATGCGGATCTTAGCAAATTAACTTATTTTCCTTAATTATAATGGATTTCCGCAAAGTAACGCCTAATTCTATTAACTATAATTTCGAAAAGTTTACTGAAATTTTCATTTTAATGCAAGTCACAGCAGTAAGATGTAGGTAAATACTAGTTACACTAACTGTAAATAATAACATAATTATCGTCACGAGCTCATTCTCTATCAATAATGATAATTAATCAGCGGGCGGTGGGGTCGTCGCTACCTCACGCCAAGTTATTATTATTATTTACTTTATGTTAGCAGATTTTTAAAAGCCCCTTCAAATGTGATTTCACCCATTTCCGGGAAAATATTTCAGGCGCTTATCACATGATTACCATACTTCGTCGGCTTGTGAAATATACCTGAGATTTCTTCCATCCTTCTATAGTTAATGCCCAAATTATTTTCTGTGGTTTTGAAGGTGTTATTCCAAAGTCAACAAGGTTGAAATTTGCTTGCCTTAACATTTTCAACCTACTAAACTGGTTTTAATATGTACTTACATCGAAAAGTTACCGAAGATTTGCCAAATATTAACTAAATTAATCAGATTTTAATATATTTTACTCTTACTAGCGATAAATTGTATTTTTTATTAAAACGTAAATAATTTTCATAACTATAGTATTCATAAAGTATACTGGGATTTCAGTTTCAAAGATTTCCTATTTTTATTTAAATTTAACCAAAATGTCGGAATATATATATATATGCAATCGCAGCGTAGTTAGCGATTTTATCAGCCTGTTGTTTATCAAGTCAAGGCCGGGTGCGGACCGGTTTTTTAGATTTTTTACTAGCTAAGTGACTTCGTTGAGAGTCACTGGAGGCAGTGGTTCACCCACTGGTGGTATGGCAGCCTTTCGTTCGAGTTCCACGGCCACCTGATCCGCATGCGCGAGAGATGGAGTGCATTGACTCTCTAGACTGTCTGCGAGGCATTCGGCTTTTTTACCGTCGTCAAAGGCGGGCGAGTTGTCGTTCGATCTAATGAGCGGCTGCATGGGTCAGACCGGCCCTGCTTTGAGAGATCGTGCTAACTGCCAGTTGGCAATGTGCGACCGCTTGATTTCTCCAAGCAGGGTGTCTTCTGCGGCGCCGGTCGTGAAGCGGCTACGCGTACTCCTGAGTCGTGGGTAGAGTTTGACTCAGGCGTTAGGCGCCGATGCGGCGCTCTGACTTTTGCTCCACTCGGGAGTCCCGTCAGAGGGTCCGGGTTTCGCTGCGGCTGGAGCGGACGCGGGCGCTGGAACGGATTTAGGTGCCGGATTTGGAGCGGGAGGCTGGGACTGCGACGTCCCGGGACACTTACCCTTTCGGCGCTCTGTCACACCTGCGATAATTCACAGGCTGTCACAACTTGCCGCAAAGTATGCAGAACTGTGTGATGAGAACTGGGTGGTGGATTCGATTCCCGGACGGGACCAATTTTATAATACATTAAACAATTAATTATATAATACATTAAGTGTAAGTTTTAGTTTATTGAGGGTTACGTGGCTTGCGTGCGTGCTTCGATGTTTATTCGTGACTATTGTCTAGCTCCCATAATATCATTGTTGCGATCGTCTCGTGTCTCTGAAACTGCACAAGGCTGAAAGCCTTTGCAAAAGTAGTACACGTCCGACCAGGCCGAATGCCTTCGCAAAAGTAATCACATCCGACGCTTCCGACATATATTAATAAACCAAGGACTTAAATGTATTTATCCTTTATTAACAAAAAACCACGCAGTTAATCCACATAAATTTGGTATCGTTATGTTTATTATTGAGCTAAAATAGTTTAAGTTATAATTATTTAATCAAAAAACAGACTTACAGCTCCAAACATCATCATTCATCATTTCAGCCTATAACTAGTCCACTGCTGATCATGGAACTTCCCCACAGATTACCACGAAAGTTTGTCGCACTAATTTTGGAGATTTTGCCATAATTGCCACGCTTGGCAGGCGGATTGACAACCGCAGTTTATTTATGCAGATGTTCCAGGAAGATGCTGTTGCCCATCTTCTGGTTTTCATTTTCCCTCTTTCGACTTTTACTGATGATTTGTTTGATGATTTGTTGTTTATTGAAAAATGTTTCTAATTGCTTTCCGTTTTATTGTATTTAAATATTTTTTACTAAATAGACTCTATTACAGTCATAATAAAGTATTTCACTGAATACTAAAAATAAAAACCATATCAGAAATGATGTTTCCGAGCCGACTACGGCGACAACTGCCGACTACTGTCAAGAGCCATCAACTGCGCAGGAGATATTATAGTGCCACAAGTGTGCACGCAAACACAGAGGCACTCACTCGTCCCAGCCTACCCGCGCCCGATGTAACGCTGATGCGATAAGATCGGAGGTAGGCTAGGATGCAGTGTCAGAAACACGGGGACAATCACAACACAACCAGACCCGAAAACCAACAATTTATGTTTAGCACAAATGTTGGCTCCGGCTGGGATTCGAACCCAGGACCCGCGGCTCAGAAGTCAGGTACTCTGACCACTAGACCACGCGGTCGTCATCATAATACTCAAAATATCATAATACTAAGCAAATAAAATTCTTTCAGAGTTCCACTCATGTTTGAAAAATTTAATTGATAACAGCAGTCCCGCTTTAAATATTCCCAGATGTTCTGTTTAATAAACGCTTTTATATTTCATAATTTTATATTTAAAATTATTGGTTTACATATTTCATTGGACGTGATACGTAGTAATACGTAGAATAATTTTATTTGACCCACTGATGACCACATGCCTCATTTGTGAGAGGGTTTTGGAGCGGGGAAGTGTCTGCCACTCTGCTCCAATGCGGGTTGGCGGACTTAACGTGTCATCGAAATATTTGTATCCCTTAAATATGCAGGTTTCCTCATGATGTTTTCCTTCATCGCTGGGCACATGGTAAATAAGCAATTAAAATTGCAGAAATTTTTGTGGTGTTGGCTTAACTGATCGAACTCATGTCACATGCGTACTATGAAGTATTGAGGCGAATGCCTGGCCCCGCTTTTATATTTTATCTTATCTAATACCTCTTCCTAAAATGTTTTAATCATTTGTTAGGATTTAAGGCAGACCAAGCAGACACTGAAACTTCCGCCTTTCAAGTTTTTGGTGATAATCCTAACATATGGGAAACACTTTGAAACACGTAGTAAGCCTCTGCATCCCGCAGTGCAGTGAACATTAGAAATGTACGAAAAACTTATTATTATCGTTATCATCGAAAAGATTTATTTCATCGATGGAAGCTTTAATTACTCTTTTACCTAATCATCCTTGTCTGAGATGTTAGTAAAAGAAATAAGAAGGCATTTCAAAATTGGAGTCAGGGAATAATCGTAGTTATTGATTTTTGCCTTTTGATTATTTTTTTCTATATAATTTGATCTATGCTGACTTCATTCTTACGAAATCGGATTATACATCTGAGCCATATATTGTCAACCGCCTCTTTTCTTCTCCTTACAAATACAGCGCTCCCAGCGTGGTCAGTATTATCATATTGTAAGACAGACCGACTATCTTTATATCCTTCGCAGTGGCTACAAATAAAAACACTGGTCTCATGATCAATGATCAAATCAAATTAAAAATGCGATGCAATCGCATTTTTAATTTCACCTCCCTTAACGTACGTACCAGTTTTTGTACATAGATATTAGCGAGTAATAAGCAGTTTGAATACTTTCAGACCATTAGCCCCTCAGGAAGGTCAAACGTAGCGTCAGCATATTCAATCAAAATGGTGCCTAAATTTTTTTGACAGGTGTCCATTTAGTGGTAATTTATTTATTTTTTATTTATTAAAACTTTATTGCTTACCTAAAACTGATACAATGGGCGGACTTAATGCCTGTTTACATTCTCTTTTAGTCGGCCCATTTGGACGCTTAAAAAACTGTTGGTACGAGTATGTAATGGAAAATAAAAAGTTTATAAGAGCTTTTCTTGCATCGAGAATATGTAACTTTTGAATTTTGGAACACCTCAGAAATCCAGTAATTAAGTTACCCAGTTTAACTTCTGATTTGTTTATAGGAGTTCTTTCCTTTCAATAGTGAAGCTAGGATTCCGTGGCGGTTTTTTTTATTGGATAAAGTGATGAAAAGAGCAAAACGTTCACCTGATGGTAAGTGTAACGTCTGCCCATAACAGTTGCTGTGTCACCCAGAAAATTTCTGTGTGACACCACACTGTGTCCATCACCCTGAGACATAAGTTCTTAAGTCTCATATGCCCAGTGATTACGCTAGCTCACAGTGCCCTTCAAACCGAAACACAGTAATGTTTGCACACTACTGCTTCACGGCAGAATAACTGGCCCTGGGGTTGTACCTACCTAGACGGATTTCTGCATAGGAATCCTACCACCAGTAACTTTTAAGTTTTTTAACTTGCCTTCGTCGAATAATTTATTGAAATTTATTCTTGTATTCTTAGTGTAGACAGACTAATGAAGAGTATTTTGAGAACCTATTAAATAAATATTTGCTTTGTCATCTAAATTTTATACAGGCAACTTTGGTAAATAAACTAAGGCATCATTAAATTCAATTTAAAAGCAAAATATAATTTACAAGAAAATTATTTCTACATTTAGTTGGCGTCACATTACTGACTTCCTACAAATTAAATTCAATATTCATTGTGTTAACATTTGCGTTTGTTACAAAATTCAACTGTAAACATTTGTTAATAGGCTTACTGAAACCGGGATCATTAAGCAACGGGCACGACGAGTTTATTGAACCGATTAAAACAGGCTTTCAAATTTCGTTTTCAAATTGAAGACATTTCATAATTTGATAATAAAATACTTAGACTTATCTATTGTTGTTTATGGTAATAGATAGCTATTAAGTAAAGTTTTCGCAAAGATAATCCGATAATAATTTTGAAGCCTTCCGCATAATAACTTTATGTGACTGATTCATTATGACGCATGAATTATATTCAATTGGCGTTATATATAGCTCAATAAATCTCTTGTGATTTACAGCAAGCAAAGTTAATAAAAAATCGCAACGGAAGAACACCGAAAAAAACTTTTTCATAATAAATAGTTCGGCATTAAACCAAGAATTTCTTCGTATTGATTTGTTTAATATTAAACATAAAACAAAAAATAAAACTTTTCTGATTAAAGTAGTGAAACTGATTAATGGTTAATTGCAATTCTTAGTGTAGATTTAAACCTTTTTTTATTTCATAAAGTGACGAAACGGGAAAAACGTTCACCTGATGGTAAGTGCAACGTCTGCCCTTAACAATGCAGTGTTACCAGGACATTTCTGTGTGATACCACACTGCGCCCGTCACCCTGAGACATTATTTCTTAGCTCTCATATGCCCAGTGATTACGATAACTCGCATAGGAGCCTTACCACCAGTTGCTTAATGGTGAAGGAAAAAAAAGTCTCAGACAAATTTTTGTTGACAATGCCTCAATACTGCTCGGACGTACACAGGGATAGACCGTGGGGCGGCGTGAGTGGTCGGCTACTGATCAACTGACGGTAGCGAAAAAAGGTACCGTGACATTATTGTCCATACCGTACGCTGACTCTCTATTGTGCACTTTAGACCTGCCAATTTATATTTTATTCTAAAGTTACAGTTAATATTTAATACCATTTCCAGTTATTCTACCGTGAAGCAGTAGTGTGCAAACATTACTGTGTTTCGGTTTGAAGGGCACTGTGAGCTAGCGTAATCACTGGGCATATAAGACTTATAAACTTATGTCTCAGGGAAACGAGAGGAAGGGAGAAACAGGGAAACAAAGAACCTTTGGCACAGCATTTGTTATGGGCAGACGTTGCACTTACCATCAGGTGAACATTTTGCTCGTTTCATCACTTTATGCAATAAAAAAATGAAAAACCAGTTTAGGTAACCTAATAACCGAGAATCGATCACACGATCCACAACGCAGAAACTAGTCGCTCAGCCATTGCACCAACCAAGTTAAAGTTATGACAGTTTTCATTTTTTATCGAATAAAGGTCGATATAATTTATATCAGGCGTAGCAGCTGTGGGGTTGTAATTGATACGTCGAACTACGGAGATAAATAATGGTTGAACTGGACCGGCTATTTATAACTTTGTTGCGGTCATTCATCCATTAAGTTAGTAAGCTCAAGTTATTAAATAAAACAATACAGATTTTGTTATCGCAAGAGACTATTACGGTAAAAAACGAAGGTAAGATTTCGTATTAAATTAAATAAATACTAATTTATTATTACCATCATCAGATACAACAGTCCATTACTGGAAATAGGTATTTCCTAATATATATAGCGATGAGCTGCCCCAATCGCCATGCTTGGCAGTCGGCCTAGTGATCGTGGTATCAACGCCCAGCTCCTATGACACTGCCTCTAATCAAAGGTCTATCTAAAGGTAATCATGATCTGACATTTTTAAGGTCGTCATCCCAACATCTGTCGGAATCTTGAGATTTCGTGATACTTTCCTTCATCGGTTTCTACAACACCCAATAAATGGAATGGTAGATTTTTTTTATAATTTCATAAAGTGACGAAACGAGCAAAACGTTCACCTGATGGTAAGTGCAACGTCTGCCGATAACAAATGCTGTGTCAACCAGAACATATCTGTGTGACACCACACTGCGCCCGTCACCCTAAGACATCAGTTCTAAAGTCTCATATGCCCTGTGATTACGCTAGCTCTCAGTGCCCTTTAAACCGAAACACAATAATGTTTGCACACTATTGCTTCACGGCAGAATAACTGAACCTACCTAGACGGATTCCTCCTACACATTTCTTTTCTCATTTATCATTGATTGAAGTGACGAGACGAGCAAATCGTAGCATCTGATGGTAAGTGCAACGTCTGCCCATAACAAATGCTGTCGCACCCAGACCGTTGCTGCGCGGCATTAATCTGCGTTCGCCATCCTGACATCGGTTTTTAAATCTCATATGCCCAGTATTTACATTTTTTTACTTTACTTTTTACTGCTTCCCGGCATAATAAAAGGACCTGTGGTAGTACTTAGCTAGACAGATTCCTGCATAGGATCAAATCATTCAAAATTTAATGATATTGATTTTTTATGGCAAACAGTTCACACGATGGTAGCTCACGGTCGGACTATAACGATTGCCCTCTTGCATTCGGATTATTGTTTTGGACTCTGAGAGGCTGACACAATATTTGTTATGGCCAGAAGTTGCTCTTACTATCAGGTGAACGATTTGCTCTTCTCGTCACTATCATCCATAAATATATAAATTTAGTACTCTTTTTAATCTAATCCTGTAGTGAACTTCATTTGCGTATTTTTTTTTTATTGAATATAGTGACGAGACGAGCAAAACATTCACCTGATGGTAAGTGCAACGTTTTCCCATAACAAATGCTGCGTCACCCAGAACATTTGTGTGACACCACACTGCGTCCGACACCCTGAGACATCAGTTCTTAAGTCTCATATGCCCAGTGATTATACTAGCTCTCAGTGCTCTTCAAACCGAAACACAGTAATGTTTGCACACAACTGCTTTAGGGCAGAATAACTGGCCCTGGGGTGTTACCTAACTAGACGGATTCCTACATAGGAATCCTGCCACCAGTAATATTTTAAAACGTATCATGATGTTTCAGAGTTGTTCGGTGTATATTCTGTTTATTGTTCGGCATGATTCTGTTCATTATTCAGATTAATTTACGCTTCACTATAATCAACTATGCATTTGTAATGATGTAATTATCAGGAACGTTAATTACAGTGAAATGCGACTCAATCGAAAATCAACTTGCTATGTGTAGTGTATGTGTGTATGTGTAGTTATCTATAGATTATAGGTATTCACTTAATTTGGATTGCCGATAGGTGTCCCGCAGAGTAGAATAGCACCTACCTCTTTCCTACCGAGGTGTCGTAAAAGGCGACTAAGGTATGGACGGCCTTTATTAGAGAATAACACAATAATACTCAATGCAGTCAGAATTATTTTTTGACTCGTACCAAAATGGCGGCTACGTGGTTCGCCTCCCGTCACGTCTCCTTTCCCGCGATTGCGAAAAATGGGCTACGTGAGTGGTCTTTGCCTACACCTTATATGGAAAAAGGCGTATTATTTGTTAATTTCTTATATTATTCTGTCGATAGATAAAACTTTATACTTTTGTCTATCGACAGAATAATATAAGAAATCAAGAAATAAGGAAGTTGTAGCGTGCTACACAATATTACAGGCCTTCATGACAACAATAATCTACCTAGTAACAGAAACGTCTCCGTTAAAAGTAATTTTTGATATGATATTGAAGTCCAAGAATTTCAGTAATGTAGTAACATTTGTATATTGAATTTTGGAAGTTAACAAAAGGCTTAATGAAATGTATTGTTGGTTTAAGTTTCGTCTTTTGAAGATCAAAAAACAAGCAAAAAAGAGGCAACAATATGGCCAAAATTCGAATTTATGTGAATAAAATATGTCTTAAATGCAAATCTACATCATCCCAAACGTTAAAAGCCTTAGAAAGCTTTCGTATAAAGATAAAAAGAATTTGAATGGAATATTATTTTCATAATATAATTTTATCACGTTAAAAGGATACGTGAAGACCTTTTCGGTCATTGGTTTTCCTAAATAACTTCTTAAATGTATGATTCACTCTTCAATAGCCTTCGCAAAACAAATTTTCTGAAGAATGAAGAAATGGCACCTCTTTCTATTTAATGTATATCCTTCCTCTCTACGCAAACCTTTCCTTAAAATCCCTTGAGTGTCCTTGATTATATTTAAACATACATAGTAAAGTGATGGACACTTATTTGCCTTTTTATGTACTCGTATGTAAGGATGATAAAGCCTTTACTCTAGGATGCGCCCACTGCAATGTTAGTCACTTCTGCGGCAAATGTGTCATCGACACTACATTTTGTAAATTTGGAAGGATATTGCAATGACTTTGGTCTCCGAAGGAATTCTTAATTATGATTTTTATTCTCAAAAGCACCTCGAGCATAGCTCCTTTTATTATTTTCTGAGTAACCTTGACATTTTGGAGTAGAAACAGGAACTAGATACTGGTTGAAGATTTTCGTTTTAAGGTTTTGTGTCATGGGCTTGGCATGCTTTGACAGCTTTCAGATGTTGATACCACAACGTATATCATAAGAATTTCAAAGACTTAAAGACTTAGACATCGCGGCAGATAATATTCAAGCTCGTTCTGGTGTATTCGAACTATGAATCAGTTATCGATATATTCTTTAATTTTATATATCCAGAATGGTATGTATGTAGTGTAGAAACGTAAGTACTAGTCTTCTTGAAAAGTCGACTTTTCTAATGCTGGGTAATTTCTGGGCTGGTCGCCTTCTATAATATTATAGAATGTACACACAAGATTATTAATGAATACTTAGCTCTAAACCTGCACGTTAACGTGACTCAGAAAAGATATTGATTCAAAAATATTAACATCTTTATCAAAAATCAAGATTACCACCGTTGTGCTTAACACTTGCGGCAAAGTTCTAGGAATAACAAATTACATAGCTTCTTAATTAGGCGTCTTCTTTAGTAGAGTTTTATGGATTGACTACTCTCATTTAGACGGACCGAGGTTTTCAGTCAGCATAACTAACATTCCCATATGAAATTACCCGCTTGGAGGATTCTCCCTTTGGAGACTGTTTTTAAATACAGTATATCAATCACATTATTCGATAAATAAAAAATGTATAATCGATCATAAAAACTTCTATGCACTATTTTATCCGCTTCAAAATCATTTAAAAAAGTATACCTTTATTTCTTAAGTCCATTTCAACATAGATTCTAATTTTTTAATCAATAGGTCTTCCTTAATTTTAATTTTTTTCGTTTTTAAACCTTTTTTGATTTATCTATACTACAATATGTAATATAATAAATCGAGGGTGCGAATTTTGTGAATTTGTGTCACAACCAAACAATGTGTGGACAGTAATTTCTGGAACCGCAGCACTTATTTAAAAAATCTTCCACTTCTTTCACTTCCACTCTTTAAAAGTAAAAAAAAAAACTAATAGAGGAGAAAAGAATAGAATAAATTTTATTCAATATAGATTATTTACATAATAATTATTGAGTCATTTTTTTCCCTTTTTTTTAATTATTTAATTATTTACAGTGGTTCACAAAAATGCCTCTGTCCTGGAAAGAACCAGTAAGAAACCCAGCGGATTTTTTTTTAAATAATGTACAATAACAGGAGTATTATAAACATGTAGAAATAGCTTGGCGGCGATCTCCTCATTCCCAGGGGTTATCATCATCTATGTATTCTTTAATATTATAATAACCCTTTTTATTAAGTCTTTGTTTAATATAAAATTTGAACTTTTTGATTGAAAGACTGTGCAATTTCTGGGTTTTGTTGTAAAAACATGTAAGTATACGTTTTTTCCCCCCAAAAGAGTTACTGACGCTGTGAAGTCGAGTAACTGGCATTATTAATTTATATATATGTTATATATAAATTAATATATATAACATATAAATATAAATTATTGTATATTGTTATATATGCTTGTTCTTGGTATTTACATTATGTTTTTTTAGTAAACTGATTTATATTCTTGTCTACATAAAAAACGTTTTCAAATATATATTGAGAGGCCAAGGTTAAGATATTAATTTCTTTAAATTTATCTCTAAGAGACATTTTAGAGCAAAGATTATAAATAGCTCTTACGGCCCTCTTTTGCAAACAAAATTTATAATAATATTAATTTCAGAAAAATATAGAAACCTCCGAAATATGGAAACATAAATACAAAAATCGATGAGGGATGACGGGATAACGGTTTCTAAGGTGGGTCAAGCCAAGTCCTGTTATCGCTAGTACGACAGCAAACATACGAAGTTGAACATGCAGTTCTTTGATGATATCTCATCAATTGGGAATATAGAATAATCGTATTCTATTAAATTAAAATTACCTTAACATCTTAAGATTATTCTCAGAGGCTCCATAGTCAATTATGAACTAAAACATGTTACGTCATAACATTGTAACCCTTGTCAGTCACGTGCTCGTCCCTCTTGAATGTTTCCGACATACCTAATTGAGTTATTTTGATGAACGCTATGGTTGTAGTTTCAAACCATTTTATTGTTAATCGCTTTGTAACTAAAGATAATTATTTCAGTGATCATAATTAATTAAAAAATGAAATTAGCACTATTTATAATGATAATTCATTCATTATTTCATAATTTATAATATATAATTTATGTGTTATTTATAATGATAACTTTAAGATTAAAATATAGAGTAAAATTGAGTTACTATTAGGCCAGTCCTTAATGATGAGCCTCCTGCTTGCGAATCCATTCCGAGTATATAAAGGGAACCGTCGGAAAACTTCAAGAATGTCAACTGTGTATTATAAAACATACACAAGGAACGCTGTATAGTTTTCGGCGTAAAGTTCAATTCAAAAATTATCCGGCGACATAAAAATGTCTCATCGTCCATAAATAGTAGAATCAAGACTATTCGTCATTACTGTAAGCCCTGTTTACATATCACATACTACGTTCCAGCATCAGAATTGGCATTGTCGATTACATCCGTCATAATATATCTGGGTCATACATATAGCGATGTTCGCATAAAATAACTTCAGTCATTGGGACAAAATGTAATGACTTAATTCAAATTGTAACTATAGCTACTTTTCTAATTATACTTTTCTATATATTAAACTGTAAAACATATACAAGCAATTAAAATAAATACAAAAAAGTTTCCAATTCTCACATCCTGTGGACTGTTCAGATTCTTGGTATCCGTGTTTGAAATGTGCCAGTTTATTTTTTGATGCATATATAATTAAAAGTAATATCTTATGGTTGCAATTTACAATGAAAACTAAATAAACATGAAAATTTGTAAGAAATGATGTAAACTTTTAACACAATTTCCAATAAACATGCGGTTACAGGGATAACGTGTCTTATCTGTGGACCAAAGAATCAACCTTTTAAAAATCTCTAACGAAGCTACCGTATAGGGAATATTTTTTAAACCGGTAATATTAGATAGCCTTAATTTACCGGTATTCATTTCGAGAGATTAAAGTGCAATTATATTGTTTACGAATTTTTAAAAGATCAGTGGTACTTTTCTATTCTAGATGTACCTTGGTAAGTAACCGCTTATTGTATTAATAAATATACAGCCGAAATGTCTTTTGAGGAGTATTTTCGAAATCTCTTTTGCCATTTTGCTATTTTGCTTTGTGGACAAGACCGTCCACAGAAAGGACGAGTGTCCACAAAAAATATTATATCTAAACAACTTAATAGTCGATGTGCATTTACAATAAAATTCAAGCTTAGATTGTTTATGTTTTATTGTTTATTTTTTGTTTTGTGGCATATGATGCAACTCCGAAGATGCTTGCTTTATTCCAGGTAATGCCTCGTTCAAGTAGACCTAAGGCACAACTGAGTGAAGAAGAGAAAAAACAACATCGACGTGAACAGAAAAAACAAGCATGCGAAGAGCTAGAGTTGAATTAGATGCTCTTGCTATAGAAGAAAGACGCAAAAAAGACAGATAGAGGTATCACCAGAAGACACAAGATAGTTGAATAAATATAATTAAAGATTTTACACCCAGATAGCAGCGACAAATGACAAATGTAACGGAAAAAGTCAACGAGAGGAAACCTGCATGTCTGAGAAATAATAAATATTTCGAAGACATGTGAAGTCCGTCAACCCGCATTGGAGCAACATGGCGGACCCTTCCCGGCTCCAAAACCGTCTCAATATGAGAGGAGGTCTGTGCTCAGCAGTGGGACATTTAAAGGCTGTAACTTTACCTTTTTACTTTTTAAGACGCGAAAAAGAAAAAATATTAAATTAGAGAATCTTCATCCCCCTGTTCTTCTCGTTCTTTTCTTTTCTCGTTTTCGCGAATCGCTGTGGAAAAGCAGTGACAATACGAAATAGACGTCTATTGAAGGCTCAAAATTAGAAATTTATACATACATAAAGTCAAGCCTCTTTCCACTGGGACAGGCAAAGACCACTTCTTTCCTCTTGCTGCGATCCTGCCACACATCTTTCGATTCTTCTACTTTCATGGGCGTTTTCATACATGCTTGTCGGCGTTTCAATACATGCTATTTCGATCCGATCGTGATACGTTCGCCAGCGTCGACCCTTACGGCCTTGCTCATTCACACTCGTCTCATTGATCTGTTGCGAAACCACATAGACGACGCAGTGACTAATATAGAGAAAGGAATGCTCCCTTTCTCTATCTTAGTCACTGCGTCTTCTACGACACCACAACGTCCCTTTATAAAGCTGTTCCACACTTTATTATTATACTACTATGGATACGTTTTGGCTACATAAAAAGTTATGCAGGTCCCCGAACACTTTATTTCCTGCCAACGCTATTCGATCAATATCACCGTGGTACTTTTCGTCTATTGTAAACTTTGAACCCAAGTATACAAACTCTTTCAATTCTCAGCATCGTTGGCAAACTATGTATATGCAAAGATTTTGATAATGATGAATAAAACTGATGAGAAGATATGAGATGTTCAAGCGGAATTCAGGAGAATGGGTTGCATGGATGAGGTATTTACGAAGCATGTTCGAAAAATTCTTGGCTTAAAGTCATAAGATATATTGCGCATTCGTAGACTATTATTTAATATATAAAATATGTTAGAACAAAAGCTGGGTAAATATTTAGCCCTTCAACCGTAGAGTTGCGTAGCTCAGCCTCTTCTCCCGTAACAGTATCCGTATCCACCGTCTTCGGGCCGAGAACTCCGTCTTTGCCTTTTTTGATACTCGTAATACTCACCAGAACTCATTAGTTTGAAAATAACTGAGTCAGTTACACCACCTAAATCTAAAGTAAGATCAATGTTCTTTCAGTCAAGTGATGAGGGTGACAATCTTTTTAATTATTGTCTACCTATATAGGATCTTCTTTATCGTACTATTTTTAAGAGGCTTGTTTTTGTTATAGTAATATGTTGACATTTGTTTGCTATTTACGTTTCATTGATAATTTTATATAATTGTTACATTTTTCAGTTTTTATTAGAAGTAATGTCAATGTCGACTGATTTAGATCTTTTCTGTGCAATTGTATCACTTCTGTGGTCATAAAAAAAAAATTAAATATTTTTGTAAAATCCGAAAAACGATCTGGTTTCTGATCGGAATTTAATTACTTTGATCATTATTTACTAAATGAGAGTGATTTTGAAAAAACACAACTCCTTTTTATTTCGTAATTTTTTTGGTCCCGTTTTGTGTATGACCCATCTAGGACAAAAGTCTTAACCCATATGGTAAAAGCAAAGCAGCCGATTAAAGTATGTTTTGCTGATTTGAATTTAGCTGGACAAAAGATTACGTAACCAAAAGACTTCACATACAACATGTGTCGGTGCAAATTGATGACCACCAACCATAAATTACTGTCATTTGCTCTAATCTCTAGAAGTTCTTATAGTAGTACTTTAGTGAAGTAGTATTTTTTTCAATAGCTATTTTTAATAAATTTACTAACTGCTAGGTGCTCGTTTGAAAAATTCATAACTGGCACCTCTACAATTGTTGAAGGAAAACGTCGTGAAGAAACCTGCAGGTCTCATAAATAATAAATATATCGAGGACGTGATTGTGAAGTCCGCGAACCCAAATTGGATCAGCGTGGCAGACACAGAAGGTTAGGCTCAATGATGCTCCTTGACAATGATGTTGTGGATGGTATATAAAAAAAAATATAAATATATTACGACTCTTCTTTATTTATGTTAAACAGGTGAGTCTAAGGTGGATTCTGCCTACCCTTTATATCGGAGAAAGGCGTGATTGTATGTGTGTAAATATTACTATTTAATATTTGACGTCTACCACTGCAAATGTCGTACGAAAGAAAATATAATACACAGTATATGTGAAACAAAAATAAACATTAAAACATTTCTAAAGCGTTTCACTATGGATACATATATACGAGCCTCATGCCCTGCCAACTATTTCTATTGGGCCTAAATACCTGCACAACTGAAATACAATCACCTTATTGTATTAGTATCGTGACTTTATGTGTTTTATATAGGTCGCCGAGAAAGGTTAAGAATCTCTTAAACCGTGACTTGAATAGCAGGTGAGGTGAATCGAATGTTATGTTTATGACGGATACTGTTTGATGTGGATACTTGTGTTTGATGCCTTAATAAAACCTTTTTGGCATAACAGGATCTTTTACGTGATTTTATGGTATAACGTTGTTGAAAGTGATTGTTAAATTTTCCTTAGTTCTGGAACTGAATGAGCTGTTTCTATTAAATTTTCTTTGGATGGAAAAGTAACGCGAGAGTTCAGGTTTAAGATATATTTATTTCTCAAAAATATTTAACATTCACTTACGTGAGACAATTAAACATAATGAAAGTAGAACATTATTGATGGCGGTAAACAGTCGTAAATATCGTAGTTAGTAGTTTTACATACAATATATCAATAACACAACATTTTAGAGATTTAACATAACACGTAAGTTAGTTTACCACCCCAGGGCCAGTTATTCTACCGTGAAGCAGTAGTGTGCAAACATTACTGTGTTTCGGTTCGAAAGGCACTGAGAGCTAGCGTAATCACTGGGCATATGGGACTTAAGAACTGATGTCTCAGGGTGACGGGCGCATTGTGGTGTCACACAGAAATTTTCCGTGTGACACAGCATTGTTATGGGCAGACGTTGCACTTACCATCAGGTGAACGATTTTGCACGTTTATTCACCTTAACCAATTAAAAAAAAGTTTTAGATAGAAATAATACATATTTATTTATATTACGTTGTTTAATATTTTTCGTACTACTATGCAAGTGTAATATTTGTAGGTTTGTGTAATCTTCAGTTTAGTTTCTTTATATATTTTTTGTGTTGGGGTAGGTTGATTATAATGGAACAATTTTTTATAAGTTTATTTTGGGCTATTTGTATTAATTCTAAATTAGTTTGTGCAGCTGTCCCCCATTCTTCGATTAGGTAATCTATATGTGGTTTTACTAAAGAATTATATATAGTAAAGCGTATTTGCCGCGGGATATATCGAACAATACCTCGTTACAGCCCGCTTATATAATATAATATCTCCACGTCAGCAAAGGTTGGCATTTCAAACAATTCTGTTAATTTATCATAATGGAAGTTTTCTGTAATTAAGTTATAGAATTTTAAGACACGTTCAAATTTTTCAAAAATCTTTTCCACATTTTGAAATACGTAAGGTTTTCTGAATGAAGCTTGAACGTAATATCGAGAGTTTAATTAAGCTGACACTAATGTTTTTTTTATGTCATCCTGGCTTTTTTTTATAGAAGAAAAGGCAAACGAGCAAGTAGCAGATGCATTGCCGGTACTTGATATAGAAATAAGCTATTTTCTGGAACTTACTACCGGAAATTCCATAATGTGGCTGTGTGGCAGAAAATTCCGCGAAAAACTCACTGTGGTGGGATGCCAAATATCAAGGTAGTGACGTCGGAATTTGGAGTTGTGCCACAATGTGCGTTGGTGAAATTCAACGGAATTAAAGCGAACAATTCCTCGGAACACTCCCCATGGTCAATCCTGTACAAAATGCAGAGATGCAACAACTCTTCGCATGGCAAGTGGATCAAACCGATCTTGAATAACATGGTCTTCGACGATTCGGGCCACTCTCCGTTGAATTCGGTCGAATAGAAGGAGCTGGTACTGGGTTGCCCCCGCCCTGAAGCGGCTGGCTGAACCTGAGCCTTATTAAGTTGCAAGTGGTGGGCCCGCATGGAGCCCCGCTCTAAGTAAGCTTTTTGTAGGCCAATTTGGCCTTTCTGGATGGGAAAAAGTGACTGCGAAACTGAACGATATATCAACGCCAGGGATTCCAATATTGGCTGAGGCAACGAGGTGATACGACAAAGGGTTATTTTTGGCAGTAAACGCGCAAACCTGTGTGTTATTAGGGTTGAACTGGATTAAATTTACTCGGACCCAATCCAAGATTTTGTCTAACAAGATCTCGACTTAAGACTCAAGTTTGTTCCAGTGCGTATGAATAATTAATGTAATAAATGTGAACTTAACTTTGTTTCAACTGTGGAAAATTAAACTGTGCAATCGATCTTTGAAGCATGTTACATTTAGAGTGTAACCTTTATCCAGAAGGAGGATAATTAATCATTTTATCTCGTTACTTATCCTTCAATGAATACCGTACTGGGTAGCGCAAAGTTGCGCTATGAAAAAGATAAGCATTTCTCCGCGAGAAAAATTCCGCGACGATGATTGCAAAGATAAGATAAGCCTATGTCAGATGCTTAAAGATCAGCAACCTAAAGAGGCATCGGGTCGGCTCGTAGAAGCGATAATTGTTGGGGAAAGATTCTTGAGTGGCAACCTCGTACTGGCATGCGCAGCATAGCGTGGCATAGTGGTTAGCGTACCTGACTTCTGCGCCACCGGTCCTGGGTTCGATTCCCAGCCGGAGACAACATTTTGTGCAAAAACACAAATTGTTGCTTTTCGGGTCTGGTTGTGTTGTGCATGTGAAATGTATGTTTGTAAAACGCACCCACGATACAGAAGAAAATCCTACTGTGGGGCTTCCTTTATAAAAAAAAAATACAGTGCCCTGCGGCAAACTTTTGATTTTGAGATTAGCTTGTGTTTTGCAGTGGACTTGTGATGGGCCTTGGTTGCTCAGGAGCCGGGTGCTTGATTGCCTTAAATTTCATAGCATGCGGCAGACCTGAGATCGATCCCCGGTTTAGGTGCCGTCTTTAAAATTATTCTGCAATTTACCACGTGCTCGGCGGTGACGGAAAACATCGAGAGGAAGCCTGCATGTCTGAGGAATAGAAATAGTGAAACCCGCCAACCAGTACTGGAGTAGCGTGATGGAGTCTTTCCGCTTTTAAATCCCTTTCAGAAATGAGAGCACGGTGGATTTGCTCAGCAGTGGGACATTTATAGGCTGTTGGTTCATCAACATCTGCAGACATCACAGAAAATTTCTGTATAGCACCACACTGCGCCCGTCACCCTGAGACATAAGTTCTTAAGTCTCATATCCCCAGTGATAACACTAGCTCTCAGTGCATTTCTGACCGAAACAAAGTAAGGTTTTCCCACTACTGCTTCACGGCGAAAAACTGGCCATGGGGTGGAAACTTAGACGGATTTCT
This sequence comes from Luehdorfia chinensis, assembly GCA_019845155.1. Taxonomy (NCBI): domain Eukaryota; kingdom Metazoa; phylum Arthropoda; class Insecta; order Lepidoptera; family Papilionidae; genus Luehdorfia; species Luehdorfia chinensis. The sequence goes on from JAHVAK010000587.1 coordinate 752,680, forward strand.
GCATTGGAATCCTACCACCAGTAAAGTGACTTATTACCCAGAACTTTTCATTCTTTTGTCAGTGGTAAAACTGCGAAGACACCACTTGCGATATACTTTACTCGTACATGTTATGTAGGTCTTATATTTTGTTTACTTTTGATTATAATTCAGAATTATGTTTAATTTTCTTAATACTGTTTGTGTTTTGCACACCTATTAAATAATGCCTCAAAAATGGAAGTCAAATATTTCAAGTACGTTAATTACAGAAATTAATTTCCACCCTCTGTTCATAAATATGTTAATGTGTTAAGAAGTAACTGAACAAACGTTTGCTTTGTAATATATTTTTCTTATGTCTTTTTGTTTCATTTTATTTATTGTAATTTAATATTTCTATGTTGTGTGATAAATCTACTTATCTTTTATGTGGATGTATCAAATAAGCATTTATGTTGTGAAAGAAATGTTTATTTCTAAAAAATGTAAATCAATTACGTGATTGAAGGATGTGACGACTGCGTGGCCTAATGGTCAGAGTACCTGACTACTACATCGCGAGTCCTGAGTTCGAATCCCCAGCTGGAGCTGGCAGATTCCATAACACAAATTGTTGGTTATCGAATCTGGTTGTGCTAACTTTGTGTCTCAAAAAACCGTCACTAGTGCATACAGGACGTAGGTAGGATAGATTGTTGCACAATAACTAGTATATGAGGACAACCACGTCAGAATGTAATGTAGTAGCAGGTACTTCTGTTTCATATCCTGAGAGACAAGCGCGTATGTTTGTCACAGTTATTGAAAGATAGTATAAGATATATGATAGATTTAATAATAAAATTAAATGCTGTTCGTTAGTAAACAATTTGGCTATTTTTTTAACATACTTACGTCAACACAGTCACGCCTTTATCCCACGTAAGCGATAGCCAGAAGCCACCTACGTAGCCCACTTTTCGAACTCGTGGAAAACAAGACGTGACAGCTTGCGAAATGTGGTACGAGTCAAAAACTTCTTACTCCCATTGTGTTCCCACGAACAGTATAGTGACAGCATTGCATATTATGGTGTTATTCTGCACGAATAAAGGATGTCTGTACACTACCGAAGTCGCCTTTTACGGTACTGCTTGTAGGAATCTTATGCAGGAATCCGTCTAGGTAGGTACCATACCAGGGCCAGTTATTCTGCCGTGAAGCAGTAGTGTGCAAACTTTACTGTGTTTCGGTCTGAAGGGCGCTAAAGGCTTGTGTAATCATATGAGACTTTAGAATTTATGTCTCAGGGTGACAGCCGCAGTGTGCTGCTACACAGAAATATTCTGAGTAACACAACATCTGTTATGAGCAGACGTTGCACTTACCATCAGGTGAATGTTTTGCTTGTCTCGTCACTTTATAAAATAAAAAAATGTAGGAGCTGTTCTACTCTGCCTATATATATTTTTCAATATTCATAGTAGCCCCAATAAGGTTTTTAGGGGAATGAAAATTGGAAAATTCGGGATAAACAGAAGGTGCTTTTTCTGCGTAATTTTTGTTTGTACTTAACTGACAAATCTAAAGAGATAGATATCCGTAATTATTTTTAGTTTACTTTGTTATGGTCGAAGAAAAGTTTTCATAATAAAAATCGTGACTATTACAAAGAAAAGTTGGAAAATTCGGAAAAACTGCTAAATTCTTATTTTGCATGCACTTTCGACCATAACCGACGGTAAGAACGACATATTTGGTTGATAGTTGTTCCGGGATAGAAATAACTCAAATGTTTTAGACTGAATTAAGAAATCTGAAAAATCTGGTATAAAAACTATCGCCCTGTGTGAAGTATTTTAATTTTCGTAATCTTACGAGAGCAAACTAAAAAAAATATTGTGTATCTGTGTGCACTTTCCCGGCGATGAAGGAGAACATTTTACTTCTCACTTCACTATATATAATGTTTCAGTGTTTGTAAGTTTGAGCGTTTTAGTGTTAGGAATTATTTATTTATTTTATTTTATAGGAAAAATAAACTATTTTACATTACACATACAAAAAAAGATATTTAAATTTTACAAAAGTCAGTAAAGTTTTCACAGATAGATTATAAAGGAATATAAAAAAACCAGTAAAGCACTGAAAAATATGCAACTAGATAATTATTACGTTTTAATAGTGCCGCAAACTGCCTGTCTCAGATTCCTTTTATATTTACCAATACTATCGTTAAATATGTCGAGATGTTGTAGATGTTTATTATAGTAACTGCAGGAACGATACAGAAAGGTGTTACAGGCATATTTTCTTTTGCAAAGAGGAACAGAGAACAAGGTTTTTTTTACGAGAGCTAATTCGAGGGCGTCCAAATTTGATATTATTAAGAAGGAAGGGAGAGTCCATGAAGTTATTAATTAATTTATACAAAAATATTTGATCTCTAATGGTTCGTCTATTGGTGAGAATTGTGGCAGATACATGTGTATTATATCTAAATTTCAAATGTTAATTGAAAATCTTCAGTGAGAGATCTAATTTGTTTATATTTTATTACTATTCCGATTTGTAAAAAAAAAATATTGTATTAGATAACCCGTTAATTGATTATTGTTATATGCTATCCTTGGCGACGTTCGCATGCCCGTCATCACCAATACCAGACTTCGCACTGCGCTTGCTGCTTCTGCTTGATGCTTCACTGAGCTACTTCGTCCAACACTCCGCGACCTCGCGCGACGGATTAAGAAAACACTTTTCTACTCGACAGCGAACGATACAGATATCAAACCACAATATTTTACAACTATGTACAAGAAATAAATTAAAATGTTCTAAATACATTCCACTGTTATATTTTACTAATCGGAAGATTAATACCCGAACAAAATGGTCCTTCGATGAGCGTACAGCGTACAAGAAAATTTACCAAGCAAATCTGCGTGTCTTTGTAGCAGCCATTACGTGTTTTTGGATCTTTCGAACGTCTCCAACACTATAAAACTTCTTGCAACGAGTTTACGCTGAAGCTGAAGCCGCACGCTGAGAACCAAACATTACCGAGGGCCGAACGTACGACCCAGTCATGGGCTCGGCTTATTATACCCGGGTGAAACCGAGGTGCGCGGCTAGTTTAAAATAAAATACATTCTTTAAAATTAAAATTTGTTCACGAGACATTTGATATCTTCGGGAACTCGTGGCAATTGTCATAAAACGCAAAGTTTTTCTGCGACTTATCTTAATGGGCCATTTTTCACTCTTATGGCCCGTAAAGTTTAATTTCCTTGGGTTACCAGTATGTACCTTACTACTTATTAAGGTATCTTTTTGTGCACTAAATAATAACCGTCACTTTTTAGTAATATAATTTATTTCAAATGATATGAGAGTTACAATGATTTCTTATATTTACGCGAATATTACATACTTAATAAAACTAATTTTACGGATTATATCTCATTCAATTTTTCAAACTATTTATAACCCGACGTTTCGAATGTTTTACAGCACCCATGGTCACGGGTGACTGCGGTGACAAATGTGACAGATGTCATGTAATTTTTTTTTTTAATTTTGGATATGTTAGTTCAAACCATAAAAAAATAGTTAGAGCATTTAGAAACCATTTAAAATAGATCAAATCAAAAGCATGTATATACGTTTTTAAATTTAATCAAATAGTTATTACAAGTAAAGCTGATGTCAGAAAAATAGAAACGTGAATAAAAATAATAATAACTCAAAAAAATAGGACTATACACAAAATTACTGTATTTTCCATACAGAAACAAATGAATTTGTTAAATATATTTATTTGCAGTGAAATGGCACTAATAGCGCACAAAAGCTCAATAAAACCCGAGTAAAAGAACATATAGCTGTTGTGAGGCATTGACGCTCTAGGAAGTCTGCAGTCTTTGGCGGTATTCAGGATCATCTCAACCATTACATCAGATTTGATGGACCACAAAAGAACACCGATTCCTACCAGGGATGACGGGGCTATTGAAATTAAAAATCATCTTTTTTCAGTGGAGGTGAAAATCGGGTACTACCACCGTCTTGTGATCCTATTATTAATAAAATTAAATCAAAAACCAAGAATACCACTGCAAGACTTCAAGACACAGTAAACTCATTCTGCGTAGATCGGACTAAAAATAATAATAAAAGGCAGAAGGTACCCCGGATTAACGATGACATCGGGACATCTATCACCTCAATCCTCCATATATTAAAAAGTACTTTGTGGGGAGGCCACAGAGTACTTTTTAATATATGAAAAGTCCTCCCGTGACCATAGGTGCTGTAAAGCTCTCGAAACGTCGGGTTATGGATAGTTACGATTTAAACGCGATTAAATCTGTAAAATTAGTTTTAGTAAGTAATGTAATTTGTACATTTCGCATTTGCATGCAAATTCAAGTTTTGAAAAAAAACTTGAATCTACGTCTACGTAATCTTATTCGTTCACTTAAATTTCGTAAACTTATTCATTCTTAAAATAAAACATAAATATTGAATTTGACGTAAACAGAAATAATTTATATTGCAAAATATGTTTATTATTTAGTTATAACATATTATACGTGACGTGTATTGTTATACGTGGTTGAACCGTGTGGCCTATGATGGGAGTGAGCTGACTTAAACGCCGCGGGTCCTGGGTTCAAATCTCAGCGGCCAACAGTTGTTCAAAATCACAAATCGTTGGTTTTCGGTTTCAGACACGTCGTGACTGTTCCCGTGTCTCTGACACTGCATTCCTCTGATCTTATCGCAGTGGACTTGTGGCTCTATAAAATGAAAGTTGTCGCCGTGGTCAAAAAGTCTGCGAGGAGGATCCTTGTAGCGACAAAATTGTAGGATTCTTCATTGCATATATTGAGGGTCGCTCTACACTGCGTTTTCCGCTACGAATGCCACTCGAGGAATTTTCTTCCCCAATGAATAACGGTTATTGAAGCAATGATCGGTGTTATTGAACCTTAAAGCTATGTCGGTTACCCGATTTCTACTGCGGATATTGTCGTTCTGGAATCTATATCGCAGAGATCATACATAGTTTTCCCTAAAGTCACTCGGAGTGTACCTGTACAAGCTTTTTCTGTCTTTATTCAAAATTTTAATATGTTTTAATATTTATTATAATTGTATAAACGAGGTGACATTACAATTTACAGTTTACTGAATGAAGCCCGCGACTACGTACGCGTTGATTTAGGTTTTTTAAAAATACCGTGGAAACTCTTTGATGTTTCGGAAAAAAAGTATTCTAAATCCGTATCCAGGATGCAAGTTATCTCTGTGCCGAATTTCGTCAAGATCGGTTCAGCGGTTGAACCGTGAAAAGGTAACAAATAGACAAGAGGGACAGAGAGAGTTACTTTCGCATTTATAATATTAGTAAAGATGTTCGTTACTTTTCGGTACAATACTATAACTCAGCTATTAATTTATTACTAGGCCATTAATTATTTTAACTTGTATTATTAATAGCAGAATATTATTGTCCTGCTGCGGAGGACATGTTTCCTCTAAATTTATAAAGGGGGTTTCAGAACGGGGAAGACTCCTGCACCGTTTAGTCCGGAATAGCAGAATAACTATTAAAACAAAAATTATGAAGAAAATTCATTATCTCATACATTTTCCGTATAAAACTCCATCATGTGATACATGAGAGAAACAAAACTTAAATCATTTTGTATGCATGACTGTTTTGTGACATTAAATAATTTTTCGTTCTTTCTGTCTTCTTTCATTATCCTCTGACAGCTGATTCAACTGTACGGTCCTTTCATTGCATACCATTGAGCTAGCTGTGCAGACGAGCACCGCGATTTATCAGCATTTTTTCCGAGTTTTCACAAATTTTCATACAGTTTTCCACTTTTTGCATTTGTAAGTTAAACAATAAGTTGCTTACATAAACTTGAATGAGATATAGTGATATAGTGCTACCGTATGAGCTAGCGTAATCACTGGGCATATGAGACTTAAGAGCTAATGTCTCAAGGTGACAGGCGCAGTGTGGTGCTACACAGAAATTTCTCACAGAAAATTCTATGGGCAGACGTTGCACTTACCATCAGGTGAACGTTTTGCTCGTCTCGTAACTTTATCAAATAAAAAATAAAAAAATCACGTTACATTTGACGGCGGAGACTACCACTGGCAACGGTGCTTATCCAATGTATGGTCGTCGATATAACTGTCGATAATCGTTAAAAGCTCATCAAAGCACATTGGTACTATCATTCTATAATTATAGTAAATACCAAAAAAAAATTACTAAATCCAACCCGGTACTTAATATGTAATATGTAGTTAAAAAGTAATTCAGTAATCAAACTCAGCGCGACACATACCATAACGGGTAGTACAACGTCTCCCGGCCAGCTAGTAATACATAAATAAATTAAATTGTAATTTAAAATATTTTAATAAACTTATTATTTTATTTAATTCATCAAATCAGAATATCAATCTAATATACACATTTTACAATTAAAAATATACTTATTAAAGCTAAGCTTACAACTACATCATTCAATTTTAAATTTAATAATAATTGCTTACATCTATGCACCTCACCGCGAGTTAAGTGAAAGGTCGAAAGGACAGTTTAAAAATATAAGTTAAAATAATCTGTGCACACATTGGTTTATGTAAACTGTAAGTGTACAGAGATTTGATACTAATAAATAAATAGGCTGTTGCTTTACTTTTTTACGTATAAAAATGAATCCTATTGCTTATTGAATTTTAATGTACAAAAATACTCGTAACAACTTTATTATAAAACGTGGCGTTATTAAATGGAGGAAACTCTTTTGACAATAGAGCCCTTTCTTCGGAGAAACCTTTTACTGGACAAATTTTCTCCAAAAAAGTCAGCGAATTGTTTCTTTCCACTTAATAAAATAACTCAGTGTAGCACATTTTATTTCGGGTTTAGATAAAACGAAGATTGATGCACTCTTTGCCAAGGTAGTATTAAAAGGCGGTATTAAACGGGGTTAACGCACTGAATTCTATTGTGATTGAAGTCTTCAAGAAAGGTCGGTTAATAATGTATTGTAGACCACACGAATGTATGTTTTTACTAGAATAACAAATAAGCCAAGAACATTACTATACCGTACGGCATGGTACCTCGCTGACTTGCATGACGCATGGTTGGGCCCCATTCTCGATAATGTTCCATTCTAAGCGTGAGACTCCAGAAGTTTTCTAAATAAATGGGATATGTAATGCTTAAATAATTTTCATATCAATGTAATGCAAAAATATTTTTTTTATCGAATAAGTATCCGAGGGTGTTCAAACATACAAACTCTTCAGTTTTTTTTTGATAAAGTGACGAAACCAGCGGAACGTTCACCTGATGGTAAGTGCAACGTCTGCCTGTAACAAATGATGTGTCACCCAGAACAATTATCTGTGGCATCACACTGCGCCCGTCACCCTAAGACATCAGTTATTAAGTCTCATATGCCCAGTGGTTACGCTAGCTCTCAGTGCCCGTCAAACCGAAACACAGTAATGTTCGCACACTACTGCTCAACGGCAGAATAACTGACCCTGGAGTGGTACCTACCGAGACGGATTCCTGCATAGAAATCCTACTGTTACAGAAGTAATATGTTAAAATTAGGGTGCCGGGCATTCGCCTTAAATTGGATAGTTCAGTTTTCAATGCTGATTCACCATGTGCTCAGCGATGAAAGAAAACATCGTGAGGAAATCAGCATGTCTAAGCAATAACACATATTTCGAGGACATGCGAAATCCGCCATTCGCATTGGAGCAGCCTGCTGGATTCTTCCCAGCTCCAAAACCGTCTCATAAATGAAAGAAGGCCTGTGCTCAGCAGTGGGACATTTATAGACCGTTGCTTTCATCATCATCGCTTCAGCCTATCATAGTTCACTGCTGAATATAAGCCTCCCCTTTAGATTGCCAAAAAAGAGGGTCCTGAGCCACCTGCATCTGTCCTGACCGTAGCTTTACTTTTCTTTAGTCTCTTAGAGCAAGACGCCTCACGTGCTCTGCAGTGGGACATTTAAAGACCTTTGCTTTCATCTATATTGCTCCAGCCTATCATAGTTCTCTGCTGAACAAAAGCCTCCCCTTTAGATTCCCAAAAAACACGGTCCTGAGCCACCTGCATCTATCCTGACCGTTGCTTTACTTTTCTTTAATCTCTTAGAGCAAGACGAATTTTCGTTAATACGACACATCGCGTAAAGCATGGTGGACTAGATATACAGTGGTTAATTATCTCACCTAATACACATTGTTATAAAAGAAAGACTTTCTAATTATTGTTGTTATTACAATTTTAAGCCCATAAGAAACTCTGTATGCTTTATATTTTCAGCAATCTTTTTTTTAACGATGGATTTCTTTTGAATCGTGGGTGCATTTTACAAACATAATTTTCACATGCACAGCACAACAAAAATCAAAAACCATCAATTTTTGTTTTTGCAAAAATGTTCGCTCCAGCTGGGATTCGACCTGCGACGAAGAAGTCGGGTACTCTAACAAATAAGCCATGCGGTCGTCATGAATGTTACATTGCTGTCCTTACCCATAGATTGCCACAGACGTTTGCAGTTAAAAAATGAGTTTTTGGAGATTTTGCCGTAGTTGCCATGTTTGGCTGGAAAATCTACCACCCCATTTCGTCCCGTGGGTGTCGCAGCAGCATCTTTCTGGGACATCTGAATAAGTAAACTGCGGTTGCCAACCCGCCTGCTGAGCGTGGCAACTATATCAAAATCACGCTAAAATTATATCTACAAACTATTGTGGCAATCTGTGGGAGAGGCCTATGTTGAGCAGTGGAAAAGCGATAACCTGAACTGATGAATGTCCTGAAAGAAAAAAAAACTAGTCGTGTAGAAGAATGGAATCACAGAGATAAATAAAATCGAAATAAAATGTTAGACCAGACATCGTTGGCTGAAAATTTTTGTATTAACCTAAAATCTATAAATTTATCAGTTATTTGTATATACTCAGAAGTTATAAATATGTAAAGTAACTCAGATGTTTTTTTTTTCAGCAATAAAATTTAGACTTTATTGTTTGATTATTATTTAAATCATCATCATCAACATTTTAGCCGATCATAGTCCTCTGTTGAACAAAGGTCTCCCCCATAGAATGCCACAAATAACGGTCCTGAGCCACTACTATAGGATCGATTGACTTCCTGACATTATTTGAATTACTATGGGTGAATAATTACAGACGATAATTTATTTAATTCATATCGATCTTACCCTAAGCCCTCCTTTCCCATCGCTTTCGTTCCGGCATTTCAAGTGCGACATTGAAAAAGCCAATCACAGCGTCACTGTATCACTTCCCTCCTTTAAACCTTTGCTTTCCTATAAACTTTATGAACTCGAAACCATACAAAAGTTTCATCATGCGGTATCTATTGGGGAGTAATCTGTGCTACTGATAAACATAAGTCTCTTTCATACATTATTTCATATAGGTTAGGCGGAAGTAACGCATGTGCGATAAGATCGAAAAGGGTCAAACGTGTCGCCAGATAAGGTCAATGTTTTATGACCTTATAGTCAGCTTTTATCACGGCGTTATCTTTAGGTTACTGCAATAAGTCGCGTCGAATACAGTATAGCCATGAGTGTCCCCACAGACTTCTTACTTCTTAGTATCGAATTAACAGTCCAAGCAATGCAATAAAAACAAAGTTCAAATGCAGTGGCAGAATGTGAAATAATGATAATGGACACATGTTTGGCAGATAAGGTGCTAAGGAAAAGACTAGCTACCCGCAAGATCGGGTGGTCTGATCTGTGAAGGACGTCTCCTCCAATCAGTTTTCTTTTATATCTTGAATACATAGTTAGCACCGATGAAACTCGATATCGGACGTACGCGTAAGCTTTTCGTGGGACGACATACTCGTATGCAGATTATCTACACATTAAACAAAAACGCAAATGTAGGTTTGCGAAAATGTAAGTATAACCTAATACTGGTACATGTGGTGAACTTAATGCCTGAAGGCATTCTCTCGCAATCAAAGCAGAGATAAACTAAGTATGATAGACGGTGCAGCGAACAATAAATAGGGAATAAAAAAATGTATTATGAGCAAATATATAAACAATATAATTTTACTAAGATTGCCGTGTGGTGGCGGCTCGTTAAAAGAATACTGCCACTCCATCTCATCCAATGGAACTCGTAAAAGGCGAGTAAGGAATAAAACTGCACTGTGTACGCAACAGCGCATGGTGGCGATGGGCTCACCACCTATCACACCAAGTGCATTATATTGTTTTGGTGAAATGTGGATTGTGGCAGTCATCTGTTTTTGCAGTGAGTGCCCAGTATCTGACTACCCCTCGTGGGGTACTAAGACAAACATATACAAAGATACATCCTTATGCTTTCGACTCCACAAGCGACTCAATAAGACTTAACAACAAGCGTAACCAGACATAAACCAACAATTTGTGTCTTTGCACAAATGTTGGCGCCGGCTGGGAATCGAATCCATGACCCGGGGCGTAGAAGTCAGGTAATCTGACTCCTAGGTCACGCGATCATCAATGGTCGCAGTGATCGAAAATGGTCTTGGGTTTCAGCTGCGATTATCAATCCTTCTGCCAACCGAAGCAAACATTCCCAAATGGGTTTTGTATGGGCTGAAAATTATGATAATGATGAATTATCATTATTTATTAGTGGTGAAGAGGCAATGGGCCTGTCATATTGCAGTTAACCTTTAGAGGAGAAAGGTTTTCGAGGGGCAAACGCAGAGATTTACCCACGACTCGTACCGGCAAACGCAGAGATTGACCCACGACCTGCATGGTTTTGCGGTCAGTTAGTCGATACAGATGGCTCAGGACCGTGCTTAGTGGCAAGCGGAGAGGATGGGGGAGATATGTAGCAGTGGACTTGCGATGGGCTAAAATTATTATTGTAATGATTAGTCATTAACGTTGAACTCATTCTAATTTTATTCTCCTCCTCGTCCCTCCACCACTACAACACTGCCACTAGGCAATCTATCAATAATCATTAACTACGTTTTCGGCGATGTTAATGCTGCACCACTAAAGTCGAGAACGTCGTGTTTCATATTATTTAAAGTACACTATTTTATATTTTTCATGCGGATGTTTGCAAATTTACTTTCTTTACTGTATTATAATGGATTTCCGCAAAGACTCACTCTATTAAATATAAAATATCAACTATTATGATAATATTATTTCTATTAATTTTTTAAGGAGTAAAAATAAATAAAAGTATAAAATGTATTTTCCTATTACACAATTAACATTTTGAGCAAAACCGTATGCAATATCTCGTGTTCAATGTACGAGTAGCACGGACTGCTGGTGTCGTCCCTGCAGTAGAAGTCTTAAATAAGCAAATTTAAACTAGTTCGATGTTATATGGGATAAGTTTTATTAGTATTCTGATTTATAATGAAACCTCACAGGAAAGTTGAAGGAGTTTCTGTAATTGCCCACCTAAGTATCTTTAAAGCTATATATGTTATTAGACGTGTCTATAGTTATTTTAATATTATTTTATTCTGTTGACATTATGAAATCGACATTGACAAAATTATTAATTGAAATTTAATTTGCTTGAGGTGTTTTTTCTTTTACTGTTGTTTATTCCATTACCTATATAATTAACATCTATTTTTTTAAATTTTGTGACTAACGCAAAAAATATTAAATTGTACGCTTTATACTGCGAAACCATGTGGGACTAACATTTTTTTATAACACCAGCATGTTTGCCTTGTACATCCATGTTTTACAAATAAATTATCCTTACCTTATATGTCATTGATATTTATTCTTGATATATTACGTACTAATGAAAATAAAATATGAAAAATACCATATAGCATTTTTATTTTTCCGTTAATTATTATTATTTATTTATAGTTGTTAGTGACGAGACTAGCAAAACGTTCATCTGATGGTAAGTTCTATGATAAACTAGACTGGTGTTGGGAGCAAAATAAACATCATCCTCTTACTTGCTTAGTGTCCCTCGGCATAGTTCTGAGGCCTTTAGAGGTAGTTATAAGTGCAGCCACCCACTGTTGGAATAACCTACCTCCACCGCTGAGGGATCTAAGAACATTAGACATTTTTAAAAAATACTCAAAAAATTGTTTAATTAACAAACAGAAGGGTACATTCTAATTAATAATTAAACAATGTAGACTTTTATATTCGCAAACCATTCGTAAATATATACTAAATCATTAATATTTTTCGAAACTCTTTCACTATTGAATTATAAATTATCGAAATCATTAAAATATAGTCATTAGCTTACACTATTTTGCACGCGTCTCACATGTAGGTATAAGCTTAACACATGGAATTCTTTTTCATGTTTTTATTATATCGCACACATTTTAAGTACATAGCAAATGGGCACTTTTACATTGTTCATAGTAGCAATGTAGAAGTTTAGACTAATATAGGTCGTATCCCACGACTGATTTCATATATAATTACTCGCTTACTATTGCCGTCCTTACTGTGGTTTGGGGCCGACTTAAAATCAGCGCTGCGATTCCGCGGCTTAAGCTGAAACGGTCCCTTCCGCCGCTTCATCACGGCACACACACACACACACACTTTTTTTTTCATTGTTTATTTTCTTTAATTTTTTTCTTTGTATTACGTATCCTATTTTACCTATTATACCTCAAGTTATGTTACCATGTATTATGTGTGTATATGGAATTGTCGGAATAAATGTCGGAAAATTCAATCCCAACAATTAGCGATATTTACTGCACTAGATTCGGCCATACATACCGTTGTACAACAAAACCAGGATATTCAAAAATCAGTTGAATTTATGTCAAAACAGTACGACGACTTACTTCAACATATGACTTTTCTTTAACAAGAGAACTCTCACTATAAAAAATACACAAGGGAATTAGAATTTAAAAATAGACTAAACTAAATTAGACCGTAGAAATGCAAAACTTTCCTAAGCAAATAAATGAGACCCGACAAACATTATTAAATACAACTAGAAAAGTTGGCTCAGTCATACATTTAGAACCTAATATTCAGGTTGTGGAAATACGCGATATTTATCGCACTAAATCACAGACTATTATTATTATCTACATTTATACAAGTTGGAAGGAAGGTTTTCTCATTAAAATAATAGGGCAGAGAGAGAAATGAACGAACAACAACTAAACCCTCAGAATATAAACATGGTTGTGTTTGCAATGCGTTGCAACAAAAAAACATTCACATTACAGAATTTTTAACTTCTAAAGCAAGACACTTAAATTATTTAGCAAGAAAGACAACTTTTTAAGTCAAAGAAAATAGCTGGATGTTAGACAGCATTTGAAAAGATCTACCGTGCGTAAGGAAGAGGGAAAGCCTGCAATGAGGATTGAGGAAGAAGACGACTTACAAAAACGAATTAAATGACTAACATTATTTCTCAACCTATTTTTAAGTTATCATTTAGATTTTCTACACCTACATATATTTATCTCCTTTTACTTTATTTTTATTTAAAAACTTCTTCTCAGCTAAAGCAAAAAACCTTTAATACTTTTATCAGTGTAATACACCCATTCTTAATTAACTATGTAAAAACTTATAATAACAAACATTAATTTTTTTGTTACATACGTTTATATTATAATAAGATATAAACTTGTTTTTCTACAAACCGTAATAAAAACATCATATTACGAGTATCATACTAAAAAAGAAACAAAAAGTTTTTTGCTACGTTTTAAATACGACAATTGCAGATCATTACACTAAAATACTATGTTTCGATAATAAGTTAACAATTAATTCAATACCTAAGTCAATTAAAAAAATAGATTCTCTCTTACTGAATGCAAAACAAATCGATTTTAAACCGGTTTATAACACAACTGATGTAAATATTGTTACAAATTATTTAATAGATGCCCTTTGTAATGTCATTAAAGCACACACCGAAGCTATTATACTTTCAAACCGCAAACGAATCATAAAACCATGGGTAACGCTCGGTCTCTTAAAATGTATGAGTAACAGAGATAAATTACATAAGGAATTAAAAAAGGATAAGGATAATGAAATTTTAAAACTAACATGTATAAGATACAGAAACTTTTGCAATAATATACTTAAAAGACTTAAAAGGAAGTATGACCATCAAATCTATTACAAATGCACAAAAACAATTTTTATCTCCATCAGAGTTAATAAGAGACGTTGTTATAATAGCGTCTGCAAAAAAAAAAAGTTTCTGCCTATAAATGTCCCACTGCTGAGCACAGGCCTCCTCTCATTTCTGAGAGGGTTTTGGAGCTAGGAAGAATCTGCCACGCTGCTCCAATGCGGGTTGGCGGACTTCACATGTCTTCGAAATATTTTTTATTCCTCAGACACGCAGGTTTCCTCACGATGTTTTCCTTCACCCGAGCACGTGGTAAATCAGCACTAAAATTGCAATTAACAATTTTAGTGGTGCCGGCACCGGGAATCGAACCCAGGTTACTCGCGTACTATGAAATTTAAAATTTAATTTAAATTTAAAATTGGTAAATTGAAATTGCAAATTGGTTCTTTACCAATAGCGGTAATACATTAGTCGAAAAAATTTTGATTGACCATCCTGAAGACACTTCTTCTGCATTAGCAGAAGAAGGAGCAGCATTAGCTGCTCCTTCTTTTTCCTCTTCATTTTCACTTTTACCTTTAACTGAATCTTTTCAGATTAAAAGTATAATTATTTCTAATCTGAAAACTGATTGCACAGTGGGTTGGGATAATATATCCACTGGATTCATTAATCTTAAAGCATCTTATTTATTTATTTAACTCTTTATTGCTTCCTTTACAAAAAAGGGATACAAAAAAACTCACCCATGGAGTGGTAAGATTTTGATTAGGTGTAGCAATAAAGGAAAACAGAGAAAGAAAGAAAGAGAAAGAAAAAAAAATGAAAACCTAAATAACTCCTAAATATTATAAATATAGTTACATATATAAATTTATATTAAATACAAAAACATATACGTATATACGGTATACATACATATTATACATATAAATATACGTAAAATAAAATAAATATAAATAAATAAATGCACACTTGTAACGGTGACCAACTACTAACCATTTATGTTGTCATGATTCTCTGCTATATGATCACGGACCAACTTCTTAAAGGAGTATTTATTGGGCGCTTTCTTGATGTAATCGGGCAAGGAGTTCCAAAGAAGTGCAGCCCGGACAGTGAAGGAGTTCCTAAAGAACCCGGCGAAATGTGTAGGGATGTAAATCTTATTGTTAGAAGACGGCGAAAATGGATCATTTAAAATAGAGAAAAGAACAAACAGTATCTTGGAATTGCGCCTTTGTCGAATGGTAAGCCAATTTAGCTGAGACCTGAATTGAGATACATGATCATACTTTCGCAGAGCAAAAATAAACCTTATACAGTTGTTAAGCAGGCGCTCCAGCTTGTTAAGAAGATCTTGGGATAAGTCTGGGTAACACACATCTGCGTAGTCAATAATGGGTAATATAAGCGTTTGGACAAGCAAGAACTTAGATCTAATGGGGAGAAAATTTTTCAGACGATAAACAGAACGTAAGATGGCAATGACTTTCCGACTAATGTCGGTAACCTGAACTTTCCAGTTTAAAGTGTTATCAATGATTAGACCAAGATTTTTCACAGACTTACTAAATGGAATAACAGTATCATTATATCGTAAAGAAGGTAGGCCTGTATAGTCAACCTTATCCAACATTCTCGGACTACCTACTAGGATACCTTGGCATTTCAGTGAATTGACAATCACTTCATAACGAGTTGACCAATCTTTGAGAGCGTCTAGATTATTGTTTAAATGATTGATTCCGTTATGAAGATCGTCAATTTCAGATTGCACATATAGCTGTAGATCGTCTGCATACAGATGGTACGAGCAGTCGAAATTGGAGGTGATTAAGTTCAAAAAAAACAGAGAAAATTATGGGAGATTACTGAGACTTATGAACACGAGAGTGATAAAATATCTACAGACTAACAGGCTACTTTCTTGAAATCAATATACAGTGTTTTAGGACAGGCAAATTTACAGAAGCAGCTGTCTGTACTTAATTTCACTGAAAGTGTATCAACAAAACTAAATCCTAGACAGAAGGTACTTGCCATCTTCTTGGATTTTGCTAAAGCATTTGTCACAGTCTCTGTTCCCAGGCTAATTCAAAAGCTTGAAGCTCTTGGTGTTCGTGACCTTCAGCTTTTTGCTAATTATTTACAAAATCGCACACAGTATATCAAGATACTCGATTTCCTGAGTGACGAACTCCCAATTTCTTACGGGGTACCACAAGGCAGTATACTAGGCTCTACACTTTTCCTTGTGTAAATAAATGACTTATGCAATTTAAAATAAAAAATTGGAAAAATTGTTACCTTTGATGACACTGACGCGCTCTTTTTTTGGTGATTCCTGGACTGAAATATTTAGAAATGCACAACATGGGCTCAATATAGTAATAGATTAGCGGAATAATAATGTATTAACATTAAATATTGAAAAACCAAATTTATAACTTTTTCTATTAACCTCAAGACCAACCCGTATTAAACTCCTTAAAACTTAAAGTTTATTGGTGTTCAAGGTCTTTATGTTCTGCTTCTTGTTATTGTAGTAGATCACAGCATTGTTTATTCTCGGATATATGCTGTTCTTGCCCTAGTCTTACTCAAACAGAGCACATTAGGTATATTGGTGTAATCATTGATAATCGGCTTACTTTTCAACATCACATCGCGAACGTCACATCCAAATTACGAAAACTTATTTTTGTATTCCAGAACTTTAGAAGAGTTGGTGATAAGGATACTATTAGATCTGTTTATTTTGCTCTACTTCAATCTCTTTCAGTGTATTGTATTACTTCATGGGGTGGTGCGGCATAAACACGTTTTTTAGATCGGGAACAAGGCCAGAGAGCAATTCTTGAAGAAGGCTACGCACTTACTTACCGTAACTGTATCCAACTAACAAATTGTTTGAGCCGCGCAAGATCTTTACTATCAAACTACTCTTCATCCTTATAATTATTTTAAAAAAGCATAGTTTGCTTCCTTTTTTCCTTTGAAAAGCATCCAGTATGAGACTTCGAGAAGGGTTATAATTCTCGATAGTAGTCAAAACTGCACCTTTACTTTTTCTCGAAGGTTCTTTTTATACTTAGGAATTTTCGTGTACAATAAGGTAAATAGGATTATGCCAATATATTCTGGGAATAAATATTCTGTAAAAAAGCGAGTAATGGAATTGTTGCTGGGTTTAGACTATTTAGCAACTGAATCTTTAATAACTTCCATAACTTAAATATTTTTTAAACCGCATACAGAAAGTCATAAGAAAGCCATACGCACAGATAAACGCACGGCCACTTCTTAGTAACGTACACACGCACACGCAACTACCCATACACACTCAGACACACACACAACATACACGCATGCACTTTCACCTTCACACACACTCACATAATCAGCTTAGATATAAGTATATTTTTTATTTTTATTTTATATACTAATTTAATCAACAATACAAACTTGTTGTTAAATGGAATGTTATATTGATATTATATTACTTAAAAGGGACGAGGGTCTGGTGATTAGTAATACAGGTTTTCCTTGTACTAACACCAGGCTCTCAAGATACTGTTTGAATGACTATAACACCATAACTCTGTACTTAAACCATGTGAGAGTAAAGTATTATTATTATATAGTTTTCTCGTCTGGTTGATATATATATATGAATATATATATAAAAAAATAAAATAAGATAATATACTAGACATAATACTTTACAACAAAATATATAAATAAAATCCCAACCAGACGGGAGCCCTGGGCAGGGCCAAACGGCCGAGGGTTAGGGGGAAAGGAAAAGAAACCGGCGGACAATTCGGGCCGTATCGAGGAGCACCGCCTTCTGCATCTGAGCATGTAGCGGCCCGTCGCGGAGTCCCAGTCGCCTCAGATATCCCGAGAGACTGACCGGGATTAACCCGTTTGCAGACAAGACCGTGTGGTAGCGGCCTAAGAGAATCTACCACCCCATCACATCCCGTGGGTGTCGTAAAAGTCGACAGAGGGAAATTAAAACCAGTAGATGGGCAGCAGCATCTACCTGGAACATCTGAATAAATAAACTGCGGTTGCCAACCCGCCTGCCAAGCGTGGCAACTATGGCAAAATCCCTCCAATAAGAGAGCTACAAACTTTTGTGGCTATCTATGGGGGAGGCCTATGTTCAGCAGTGGACTTGTGATAGGCTGAAACGACGACGACGACGAGACAAGACCACCGCAATAATTTCGGTCAGCATACCACACCGCATTTCGGTAACCTCGTGAGTCAGGTCCAGATATTTTGTCTTCTTATCTGTTTCGGCTTTCCCGAGGTTCTCAACATATAGAATGGTAGTGTCGACCAAAAATATCCTCGACTGTGCTCAGTCCATCAACACGATATCAGGCTTATTCGCAAGAATAGTCCTGTCCGTGATGATGGCCCGGTCCCAATAGAGACTGGCGCGATCATTTTCGAGCACAGTCTCCGGCAAGTACTTATATAATAAGGCTGTTAATAAGGCTGTTTCCGATCCAGGAGACCGTGCTTCAGAGCGAGCTCCTGATGGAGAATCCTGGCTACTAGATTGTGTCTGTGCAGATACTCAGAGTTAGCAAACGCCGAACAACCGGAGATAACATGCCTTAGCGACTCGCCGGGACGGCGACAAGCTCCACAGACGTCAGCGGTGCCATCCCTTAAGATGTATCTCCGATAGTTGTTGGTCTTGATAACCTGATCTTGTATCGCACAGACAAAACCCTTAGTATTATTATAGTGGTACGCTTGGTTTTTAATTTAATTTCATTAATTACAGAATCCCAAGCCGGACGTAGCTCTATTGAAATTAGTTTTTATATAATTGCCTCGCGAATCAACCTTGGTAGGGATCGGTGTTCTCAAGCAAGGATGATTTCGAACATAGATAGTCACAGCGACGATGTTTCACATCAGCTGTATGTTCTTTTACGCGGGTTTTTATTCATCTTTTGTTTGCCCTATGTAAGAGAGACCACATACACGATCTAGCTTGTACACTCCTGCATTTTGTAGACGAAAAATCCGCGGCTTGAAAAATGTTCTTATGGAAGCTCGCTTGAAGATATAGCTATTCCGTAAGAACATTTTTCAGGTTTTTTTTAAATGTGTGTTATTTGCGTAAATTTTAAAATCATTACGTAAATAAAGAATGTTTTATTTTATTAAATTTATGTATTTATAACAAATATTATACATAAATCTAGCTATCTCGCTTCTTTTCTATATAAACTTTCACTATGCTTCAAAAGGGGTACAAAGTCCGTATTAATTTATGGAAAAGTAATTTTATCCCTCTTCCTTATTTCCATCAAACTAACAATTGTATACAATTTTGTTATAACTTCTTTTTTTCATTTTCCTCAATAGACAGTTTATAAACTAATAATGTCCACGTTTCAGGGAATAACATACATAAAATTGTCTCTTTGTGTAAAATATATCCTACGAGTATATTTCGCTGCTTATAAACTCATTTAAGAAAGGAACAATATTTGTTGCATGGGAAGTGCTCCCAAGTTTCCCATGCCAATTGAATAATTGTGAAAACGATCGCGGTGTGCTTTTGAATATGGTTTTAGCAATAATAAATTCTTTGTTAGCAATAACCATTTCCCTTTGCAAAACGTTTCCATTTCTCAAACTGTACCTAATAGTTTCAATAGTTTGACTGTATAAGTTATTTAGAGTTTGTTTCTGGTTTACGTTTAGTATTCAGTGCATCTAAGTATCCGATGAAGCTGTAAAAGCCGAATAGTGCATGTAAAATTAGCGGAGCCTTGGTAGCTCAGGGGGCGGGCGCTCGTTTTTTATTTAATAGTGCGTGCGTTAGTTAAATAGTCAACAGGCGATGGACCTGAGTTCAATCCCCGTTGCCGGCACCTTTGAAATGGTTTTTCAATTTTAAGTGGTTATTACTTATTTACCACGTGCTCGGCGGTGAAGGAAAACATCGTGGGAAAACCTGCATGTCTGAGAAATAAAAATATTACGAGGACATTTGGAGTCTGCCACCCTCCTCCAATGCACCGGCATTCCAGTTCAGGAAGACGAGAGTCATTACACTAACTCTGGGTGCCCGTCAAATCGCAACACTGTAATGTTGGCACACTGTACTGCTGCACGGCAGAATAACTGGAACTGTGGTGATACCTAGACGGATACTAGCATAGGAGTCCTGCCACCAGTTAATAATAATAATTATTATATTAAATTATATAACTACATTAATTTGACACGTTATTTATGTTTCTAGTCCGTTTGAGGGATATGCTTATAAATAATATTATTACTTATAAATATAAATTTTGTATTTTTCCGCAGCTTTCAAAATAGCAGACGAATAGAACACGGATGAATGATATAGATGAAGAATGTTTATATAAATATATGTAATTAAAATAGAGAGTAATGTTTACGTGCTTTGCTTTTAGTGTACCTCACAAATGCCAGCTTAAACGTGTAGTGTAAGTTATCAAACGACTTTTAGTAGAATAAAATAAAATAGAATATTCTTTATTCAGTTCAGATTATTTACGTTACACTTATTGAACGTCATTTTCGATGGTAAAAATTATTATTAGTAGAAGGTTTTATAACCAAAGTCATTATGTCCGAAGTTTAAAGATAATCTACTTCAGAAGTTCGGTTTATTACAAGTTTTATGTAGCGACTACAATTATCTGTACAGACAATACTTTGTCCAGTTGTTTAAAATTTAAGATCTCATACAAACTTTTAATTAATTAACGAAGGTCGGAGCCGTCCATTTAGATAAATATTAATAAAAAGTAATTATTTAGAAAATGTTTAAAAATTTATGCGATTGCTTTTTGTAATTTATAATAATTAGCTTGAACCGTGCAAATATTTCGTACGTAGTATTATGAACAGATAGCGCCCTCTACCTTCTTTAAAGAAAGTAGACAACTCCAACGGTATAAAGTTTATCCTTGTAGTAAGTACAGAAACGACCGCGTGGCCTAGCGGTCAGAGTACCTGACTTCTACGCCGCGGGTCCTGGGTTCGAATCCCAGCTGGAGACAACATATGTGCTAAAACACAAATTGTTGCTTTTCGGGCCTGGTTGTGTTGTGTTTGTCCCCGTGTTTCTGACACTGCATCCCAGCCTACCTCCGATCTTATCGCATCAGCGTTACATCGGGCGCGGGTAGGTTGGGACGAGTGAGTGCCTCTGTGTTTGTGCGTATACTTGTGGCACTATAATATCTCCTGCGCAGTGGACGGCTCTCTACAGTATTCGGAAGTTGTCTCTGTGGTCGAAATCGGAAAGGAGAACGTCATCATCATCATCATCATCAGGTACAGAAATATACTTCCTAACTACAAGGAAGAAATGTGCTTCCTAGCTGTATTTCGACCACCGCGACCTCTAACGAATACTGCGTCACAAGTATACGCGCAAACACAGAGGTGCTCACTCGTTCCAATCTGTCAAATCGTGTCAATCGTCAAAAACTGGTGGTAGGATTCCTATGCAAGAATCCGTCTAGGTAAGTACCACCCCAGAGCCAGTTATTCAGCCGTGAAGCAGTAGTGTGCAAGCATTACTGTGTTTCGGTTTGAAGGGCACTGTGAGCTAGCGTAATCACTGGGCATTTGAGACTTAATAACTGATGTCTTAGGGTGACGGGCGCAGTGTACTGTCACACGGAAATATTCTGGATGAATCGGCATTTGTTGTTTTGTCTGCCCATAACAAATGCCCATAACATTTATGTGTGACACCGCACTGCGCCCGTCACTATGAGACATCAGTTCTTAACTCTCATTTGCCCAGTGATTACGCTAGCTCTCAGTGCATACAGTCATACCGAAACACAGTAATGTTTGCACACTACTGCTTCACGGCAGAATAACTGGCCCTGGGGTGGTACCTACCTAGACGGATTCCTGCATAGCAATCCTACCACCAGATGTCTCAAAGTGACGAGGTGCCACAAAAAATACACTGGGTGACACAGTAGTTGTCATGGGCAGATGTTGGCCTTCCTGTGAACGATTTACTCATCTCATCACTTCATTCGAAAAAATAATAATATGATACTTATTAAGAATAGTTTTATAAAGACATTCACAGAAACTTAAGCCCCTCTTCATTGTGTCAACTTTTAGTGCACAATATTCGTTACATAATACTCGTAATACCAAGGAGAAATAGCAAGTACTCGACATGTCTGAGAGCTCTTGTATTTAATGGGTGTATGTTTTATGAAATATAACACATGTACGAGTATGAAGAAGTTAAACCCCTGATTTGATTCACAGTTTTATATACTATAGTTACCAATTCCTATTTTCGTGATCGAAAATGAAAAAGAAATTAACATTTCTTAACTTTTAGGCATAACGTAATGTAAGAAAATCCACCATCTGAAACTTTTAATCGGTTATTAAAGATTTGACGAAATTGGCATAATTTAGAAGAGAATGTGAAGAAGATTAATTAAAGAAAGGATTTGTTTACGCAAATTACTTTTATGACTGGCACCATATATGCCATCTAATTATTTATGTATATTAATTCAGTCAAAAACTTTGTTACATGGACAAATACTTCTATTGAGATTCTATAATTTGATTATTATTATGAGTAAGTTGCGGTAGTTTTTAGTACTAATACTGACTTAAACAAGTTAAGATGCAGCCTAATATTAAGTAATATAATGTAAATAACAAACACTTGATGAGTCAGTAAATTGAATCGTATATTATTATGCCAATAGGTGTCCATCAGAGTCGAATAGCACTTACCTCTTTCCTAGCGAGGTGTCGCAAGAGGCGACTTAGGTATGGTACGGAAGGGCTTAATTTGTGCAGAATAATACCAGTACAGTGCTGTCACTACACTCAGAGAAGAAAACTTGGAACAAACCCGGAAAGGTATCCCCGTAAGGCACGAGTCAGATCCAGCAACTGACCAGTCATCACATGTATTAACTTGTCACTCCAGTGGGTCCTGCAGGAGGCAAAGTTTTGTAGGATTTGAGCATGTCCATATAACTTAAATGTCCCCAGGAGATGCAGCGTCTGTCATGATGATGATATAATTATTGGCGACATATGTAAAACTTTAATTCTAAAATATTGATAAATTTTAGACATCGCCATCCTCTAATTGCTCCTCCGTTCTCGTTCCCTGTTCCTCTTATTCTTTCAACACGAAAAAAGTATATAGCTCTGTAGCTTTTAACATTACCTACTTAATAAATAATTGTAAAATCTGTTGTAATATATGAAGATCAATCACCTAAAAGCGTCTTTCACCACTGTAAGAAACTAGTAATATTTAATGTTTTTTTTTTCTAATTTTTTATTGCTTTCTTACAATAAATGGGAAGCTAGTAAGGACTTAATGCCTTTAGGCATTTTCCTCCAGCTGGCCCATCGAGTGTTGACATTTTATAAAGTGTAGCAATAAGGCTCCTCCCGCCTGTTTAGAAGAAGACTTACGATGTGATGATGATCATTGTGATACCGATTTATCATCATCATCATCATCTGTGTAAATCTATTTCATTTGAATATATCGTAACTCGTATTGCAAACACGAAAATATTCTTCAAACTAATAATTAATGTCCCAGGGTAATGAACGCGTTGACACAAAGGTTTTTGAAATTCTAAATTCTAGGCGACACTGGAATTGTTATGCGCTGGTACGAGTATTATTAATATTTTCGTTAACGACTTGCTTGTGACGACTTCAACGTGGCCTAGTGGTTAATGTACCTGACGACAATTGTGCTCAAATTGTTGGTTTTCGGATCTGGTTGTGTTGTGATTGTCCATGCGTCTGATACTGCATCCGTGCCTACCTCCTTCTTACGTCACACGGTTACTTACGGCAAGGTTTTTTTTTTTAATTTTATAAAGTGACGAAATGAGCAAAAGTTGCTCTTTTATGAAATAAAAAAAAATCAATTGTAAGTCTTGTATGACAAGTAATTACACTAGCTTTTTTTTTATTGTATAAAGTGACGAAACGAGCAAAACGTTCACCTGATGGTAAGTGCAACGTCCGCCCACAACAAATGCTATGTCACCCAGAATATTTCTGTGTGACACCACACTGCGTCCGTCACCCTGAGACATCACTTCTTAAGTCTCAAATGCCCAGTGATTACGCTAGCTCACAGTGCCCTTCAAACCGAAACACAGTAATGCTTGCACACTACTGCTTCACGGCAGAATAACTGGCCCTGGGGTGCTACCTACCTAGACGGATTCCTGCATAGGAATCCTACCACCAGTTATCCTACCACCTATCAGCGCCCTTCAAACCGAAACACCCATGTTTGCACAAACTTGCACGACGGTAGAACAATTAGTATTGTGTTGAAATAAGATAGATATATTTATTCTCTGACGTAAGAAATACAAATTTCGTTTGCCAAATGTATTTTGTTTACAAACTACCACCGTTTATTAATAAGGTTCCTCTGTGCGAAGAAGAAACAGACGAAAGCAATACCTCAGATATCCTCAGTTGGTCATATTTTCAAATTTTTTTAGTGATGGAATTATGTTATGTAATAAATATTACATTAGTTATTAGTATTTGGAAATAGTCTGGTAGCGATCACCTCATTCCCAGGGGATTTATTGTCGTCCCAATATTATTAAAACAATAAAAATAAATAAATAAAGCCAATAGGTGTTCGGCAGAGTACGATAGCACCTACCTCTTTCCTACCGAAGTGTCGTAAGAGGCGACTATGGTATTGTACTATATAATATGGTATTCGTGCATAATCAAACCGAAATATGCAATGCTATCTATCAATTTACTGTTCATGGGGATGCAATTGAATTTTGACTCGTACCAAAATGGTGGCGACGTGATTCGGCACCCATCACGTCTCGAACGAAAAGTGGGCTACTAGTGTGGCCTTCCTCTTATATACGTGATTGTAAGTATATATTATTTTATATTACTATAACCCTCTTTATGAAGTCTTTGTTTAACAAACTTTTTGAACCTACTCGTATGAGTAGGAAGACTGTGCACTTTGCTCCATGAATTAGTAACTGACTCTGTTGAGTCGAGTAACCGGCATACCTACTTAGAAAATTTCCTGCATAGTAATCCTACCACAAGTAAACATTATTTTTAAGCTGGTGCAGAACACCATTGTAAGTTAAAGATTTACTTTTTCCGGAATCGTCTTAGGATAATCTACCACCCCATCCCATCCCGTGGGTGTCGTAAAAGTCGACAGAGGGAAATCAAACCTAGCAGATGGGCAGCAGCATCTTCCTGGACAATCTGAATAAATAAACTGCGGTTGCCAACCCGCCTGCCAAGCTTGGCATCTATAGCAAATTACCCCCAAAATGAGAGCTACATATTCTTGTGCCAATCAATGGGGGAGGCCTACGTTCAGCAGTGGACTAGTGATAGGCTAAAATGATTATGATGATGATGGAATCGATGTACAACTGATTCCCATCTATATGTTTAAGGCTGAATGCCTTAAATGTGTTCAGTAAAAATGTCTCTTGACGCCGACTTATTGATTGCTTCTTTAAATTTCTCAGAAACTATTTTGGTGACGCGAAGAAATACATGTTGAATACGCAACAAAATCAAAATTTTTGCTTTTTTTGAGTTGCTACAGACTTTTAAGAGCAGTGCGACCTAAATAAAATTATAACGTTCTCCATCTTCCTAATGACGCCAAGAGCAAGAAAGGAAGTTTAACTCATTATATTTATATATAGGCGGACACGACACGCGCCTATAGTTGAGAAAACCCGATAACATATTTTTACTTGCTTCTCCAGTTACTAAGGCGGCATTTTTATATTTATCACACAAGAAACTAGTTTATCATCAGTTGACATCAAGTGGGATTCTAATTATATGTTGGCTTATGTCATGGCATAAAAAATACGAATAATTATTTTTTTCAGAAGTATACGTCAAACCTATATCATATATCAACCATTACAACCATACCTATATATATACATAATACTTACACATATACTATACATAATATATCAACCATACCTATATATCAAAGGTTCCTCTGCAGGAATCTATGGCCGACGTCGTACTTACCATCAGGTGAACGTTTTGCTCGTCTCCTCCCTTTCTCTAGTAAAAATGGTACATTTTCTTTTATAAACGATAAACAAATAAGTAGTAACATTTTACGTAATATTTCAACAAATTTTAAATTTAGTTACAAAATGTATTTTCTAGAAAGGCCGTGAAGTAATCCTGAAATCTTTCTGCAACATGCGCCTCGCAGCTTACTACTTTCGTATAGTAGTTTCGCTCGGTTGACAGTGAGGATAAATTTGAATAAGGTGTCATACATGAATATACTGGAAAACATACAATGGTCAGAGTACCTAACTTTTACGCCGCGGTACCTGGGTTCGAATACAAGCCGGGGCTAAATTTTTGTGCAAAAACAAGAATTGTTGGTTTTCGGGTCTGGTTGTGTTGTCGTAATCATCATTTCAACCTATCACTAGTCCACTGCTGAACATAGGTTTCCTCCATATATTACCACAAAAGTTAATAGCTCTAATTTTGAGAGGATTTTGCCATAGTTGCAAAGCTTATCAGGCGGGTTGGCAACAAATGTTCCAGGAAGATGCTGCTGTCCATCTCCTGGTTTTTATTTTCCGTCGGTCGACTCTTACGACACCCACGGGATTAGACGAGGTGGCAAATTCTTCTTAGCCCCCACCACACGATATGGTTGTGTTGTGCATATCATATTTATATCGCGATAGAGGAAAAATTATAATGCATCGCTTTTTTAGTCTAAAAAAATATACTATATTTTATGTATGTCTCATAATTAGAATACCAAAACTTAATATATATTCTAACATTTACAACATCAAAATGTTTTGAATAACACGGCGCCAATGTTCAGTCATCAAATTCATCTTTATGTGAAGATTCCAAGTTCGAATTCATTAAGAATCCCTTATCTACATTAAACAAAGTCAGGTTAGTTACACTATTTATATCTTAAGAACTGCTGGACATATGTTTATGATGTTATTATTGCGATGATGTTATTATATATAAATAAACGTAATTTTCTCAAAAAAATCCGTTTTTTTATTCAAAAATTTGACGAGACGAGCAAAACGTTCACCGATGGTAAGTGCAACGTTTGCCCATAACAAATGCTGCGTCACCGAGAGCATCTGTGTGACACCACACTGCGCCCGTCACCCTGAGACATCCGTTCTTAAGTCTCATATGCCCAGTGATTACGCTAGCTCTCAGTGCCCTTCAAACCGAAACACAGTAATGTTTGAACACTACTGTTTCACGTCAGAGTAACTGGCCCTGGGGTGGTACCTACCAAGACGGGTTCCTGCATAGGCATACAACAACAATTTATAACGCTATCTGCGAAACATGACAAAAACAAAACGTGTATTATTCATTTTTATTATATTATTTCTATTATTTTATCATATTTATTATATTGTATGTATGGCAGTTCTGTGACAATAGATCGTTTATTTTTGTCTTCTTTAATTATACTCTGATAGCTAATTCAACCTTTCATTGCATACCTATGATCCTGGCGCCGCGGATTATTAGCATTTTTTCGAGATTTCACCAATTTTCATTCAGTTTTCGACTGTTATTGTATTTGTAAGTCAAACAGTAAGTTGCCTTCACTTTGTGAGGTTATCAAATTTATGATTGATAAATGCATTAAGTATTGTGTGGCTTTCAATTTGAATTGTGTGACCAATTTTCCAGTATTATTTACAATCCCACGAGCCAGAAGACCTCTTTCACATCGAAGCCGTACATCTATTAGACTTCGGAATACTGAGAATCAATCTACTACAAAACCCGTCTCAATATGAAAATACTCAGTTAGTCGTAACAGTCGACATAATGAAAATAAAAACCCGGATGGGCAGCAGCATCAACCATCCAACCTTGGCAACTATCTCTGACAACATCCCCCCAAAATGAGAGCTTCAAACTTTTGTGACATTCTATGGGAAAGGCCTTTCAGCAGTTCACTAGTTATAGGCTGATATGACGATGATGATGAATAATCTGGAAATTTAAAACCAAAACATGAGTATAAGGGACGAAACTAGTCATTTTATACGTACATATCGATGTACATACTGTTTGATATATAGATCGCTACGATCGGTTATTGTTCAAGCAGTGAAGTGCATACACTGCTGTGTTGCGCTCTGAAGGGCGCTGAAATGTGAGTGCTGGTATAAAAGAATTAAGAGTTAAAAGAAGTTTAAAAAAAGTTAGCCGGTGCAAAAATATACGTATACCGAAATAATTACACGACTGGCTCTGATCAAGGCCACTAACTCTAAAAAAGTAATACCCTGTCAATGTCCCACTGATAAGCACAAGTCTCCTCTCATTTTACAGGGTATTTTTAGAGCCGGAACGAGTCCACAACGCTGCTCCAATGCAGGTTGACGGACTTTACATGTCCACGAAATATATTTATTCAGTCATGCAGGTTTCCGCACGATGTTTTCCTTCACTACTGAGCAAGTGGTAAATCAGGACTAAGAATTGCATAAAAATTTAGAGATGCCTGCATCGAGGATCGCACTCAGGTACACTCGCTTAATATGAAATTTAAGGCGAGCGCCCGGCCCCAGACCTCCCACAGCTCTATGTACAATTGTTATGTGCAGGCTTACTTACTAAGAGGTGAACGATTTGTTCTTTTCGTCACATTCATAAAAATGTAAATAAATACCTTAGCTTAGCGCTTTGGTTACTTTTACTAGCTTTTTATTTATTTACGCGTAACATGAACCCGTAATTACTGTCGAAAATTATGTTATTATAAAAGCGTCTGTGTACTAGTTACTAATTATTTCTACCAGGTAAACAAAAATACGGCTTAGTGACTTTTATTTGATCCGCGTCTCCACGGAATAAATATAGTAACACTGTTTACGTAGCTAAATTATATGTATACGGCACCGTAAACAATAAACTGAGTTATAAATTGCTAATTATAACCTAAGTAATGAAATTACACTTCAAACATATTTTCAGATTAATTATGACCTTTTTGAGTGACTTTAATGCGATAAAACTGTTTTGCATAATTGCGGCTTTGTCTCCGACATGACTAAGCGGCGGTTAGGTGTCCCCTAGTAATATTTAAATTCTCAATAAAAAATTCACACTCCTCTGTTTTATTTCGTTGTAGTCCCCGAACAGTTAATTAAGGCATTTTTAATTACATTTCTGCATCTGTTTAGTTTGTTTTTTAAGACTTTTTGTTTTTTTTAAAACGTTGTTGTCTTCACAATAATCATAACAAAAGATATCATTAAAATGAATCAACAGAATTGCTAGGCCGTTAAAAGTAAGAAAATTTTAACGAAATTATGCTTACAGTGATTATCATACCTCTACATTATTAAGATGACGCATTAAAATAGAATACT
Source organism: Luehdorfia chinensis (assembly GCA_019845155.1). Classification (NCBI taxonomy): domain Eukaryota; kingdom Metazoa; phylum Arthropoda; class Insecta; order Lepidoptera; family Papilionidae; genus Luehdorfia; species Luehdorfia chinensis. The sequence continues at coordinate 782,334 of JAHVAK010000587.1, forward strand.
CTATTAAAATAGGAATTGACTTCAACCGAATCGTCTGTAAGAATGAAATTGCGATTTGATCTGATATTTTTTTCTTATAGATTAAACGATTGCAAATCTTCTTTTAGCCGATTTATCAAATCTTGATGTTACGAACCTTTCCTACTAAGGAAAGGAAAAATGATACGCTTAAGCACAGTACATACTGTGCAAATTGTAACGTACAAACTGGAAGCAGTTTGCAGTCACAGTCACACGTTAATATCTTCCTCGATTTGTAAGACAGACAAGTAGAATATATATAGAATGTGTGACAAAATAACAGAGTAATCTTAATATCTTCCACGATTTGTTACATTATATAGAAATATAATGAAAACCAATTAGTGGTGTTACGAAGAAATCCCTTATCGAGGATGAGTACGGGACAAAGCAGTCCCGTACTCATCCTCGATGATCCCTATGAGTTTAACCGAACCCCATCTCATCCCGTGGGAGTCGTAAAAGTTGACAGAGGTAAATGAAACAAGAAGATGGGCAGCAGCATCTTCCAGGAACATCTCTTTAAATAAACTGCGGTTGCCAACCCGCCTGCCAAGCGTGGCAACTATGGCAAGATCGCCCCAAAATGAGAGATACGAACTTTTGTGGCCATCTATGGGGAGGCCTATGTTCAGCTGTGGACTAGTGATGGGCTGGAAAGACGATGATCATTTCAACCTATCACTAGTCCTCTGCTGAAAATTGGCCTCCCCCATAGATTGCCATTAGCTTGTAGCTTTCATTTTGCGGCCGAAACCGATCAACGGAATACTTAAGTTCTCACAACTTTTTCACATTTTATGATTAATTAGCTGAAACCCGCGACTACGTCCTCGGGGATTTAGGTTTCTTAAAAATATAGTGGCAATTCTTTGATTTTCAGGAATAATATATACATAAATGTATTAAAGTATGGATTACTTGTACCGTAGGCTAGGAGATGGGCAGCAGTATCTTCCTAGAACATCTAAATAAATAAACTGCATGTTTGCCAAGCGTGGTAACTATGGCAAAACCCCAAAAATGAGAGCTACAAACTTTTGTGGCAATCTATAGGGGAGGCCTATATTCAGCAGTGGACTAGTAATACGCTGGGATTAAATGAACCGTAGGCGTATAATCAGTTTTATTGTTTTTTTTTTTAAAAATAAATGGTTTACAGAACATTACTATCTGTTACTTACTCGTTAAAACTCCATTTCCCTCGGCAGACCATTATCGCAACTATTTTCCATCATACATTACATATTTCAAGTTGGCTTGAAGGCATTTACATAGAATAACATATACGATATTCGTAATTCTATAGACAACAGAAAGCCTGACATCGATATCTTTTACAATATTCTTAACAAGCGAGTATTACAAGAGCTTATTGCAATTTAAGTAACATCTTCATGGCATATTATGTGTGGAAATTAAAAATTGGTTACTTTCTAATTTAAGTACCACAGCGTTCTTTTTCGATTTTCATTCAAGTATCGCTAAGTTTTTTATACGCATTTGAATTGCGGGGTATGAGTTCCGGGAACCAAATTAGAGTAAATGTTTGATTAAGTTTTCATGCAAGATCGGAATGCAGCGAATTAAATTGCCAGTTTTTTTATGGAAGAAAGTGACGTAAGAAGAAGATAGTTCACTTGATGGTAAGAGCAATGTTTCCAGAACTTGCGGCACCACACTACGCTCATCGCCCTGAGACATCACTTCTTATGTCCCATCTGGACAGAAATTTCACTAGCTATCAGTAGTGCCTTTGAAACCAAAATATTGTAATGTTTGCACACTCCTGCTCGGGAGGTTAACTGTCACTGCGGTGTTATCTACCTAGACGGATTCCTGCATAGGAAATTTACCACCATTCATAACGTGTTCTACGTAGCATAATTTTAATTTTAAATTGTCAGTTTATTCTAAATTAGAATCTTAGAATTGTTAAGATCTTCTTTTAACGGGCCTTACTAATATTTTTTTATTATCATTACACTCTATTGACTGCTGATCTTTAGGTACTCTTTTTTGTTTTTGATTAAAGTACATATCATTATTTCCCTAAATCTGCTGGTTGCTTCACCTACTGGTAGTTTTATAAGCCAAGCAATTGCGTCATTCTCGATCCAGTCGGTGTAGTAGATGCATCGGCCGACGTGACGCAAAAACGCCAAAACTGTAAACAGTGCTGTGATTTTGCGATTTAGTTTCAGCGAGACTCACATTCAGCACGTTCGTAACATGTATTCGTTGACAATTATATTTGATAATTCTGTTACAAATAATATAAGCACGAATGATGACTCGCCTGCCTGCCCCAAAAAGTCAGAAAATTAACAAACCAGAAACATTAGCATAGACGTGTAAAGTAATTTGATTTTGTAATGAAAGCTCTGTATATTATATTATTTCATGTAAATTGTTTTTAAACAAGCTTTATATATTATTTAATAACTGATGTCTCAAGGTGACCGGCGCAATGTGGTGTCACACAGAAATATTCTGGGTGACACAGCATTTGTTGTGGACAGACGTTGCACTCACCACCAGGTGGGCGTTTCGCTCGAAAAAAATATTTTGGTTTAACACTTGAAATGCAAATAATTAATCTGTTATAGCTTTACAAATAGTAAATCTAGTTGGATAAATTATTTATCTCTCTCGTCGTCGTCGTTCGTCATTTCAGCCTATCACTAGTCCACTGCTGAACATAGGCCTCTCGTTTTGGGGGGATATTGCCATAGTTGACACGATTGGCAGGTGAGTTAGCAACCGCAGTTTATTTATTCAGATGTTCCAGGAAGATGCTGCTGCCCATCTCCTGATTGGTTATTTTCAGATTGTATAAAATTATAAAATATTCGACTAAAGCTTTCATTATATAGAACGCGATTTGTGCAAAATTTAAGGATTTGTCAAACTTTACAAATTACAGTCGATTCAAGTCGAGATTTTTTTTAATGGAAACAAGTGACGGGACTTTAAAATCGTTTATATTATGATAAGTGCAACGACTGCCCGTAAAAATTGAATTGTCATCCTGACCATTTCTGTGTGGCTATAATGCGCTCGTCACTCTGAGAATCGGTTTCTAAGTCTCACAATTACACGAGCTAATAGTGTCGTTCAAACCAAAACACAGTAAAGTTTGCGCAAAACTGCTTCATGGTAAAATAACAAGCTCTGCGGTGGGTATCTACGAGTATATAGACGGATTTTTTTTATTGGATGAAGTGATGAAACGAGCAAAACGTTCACCTGATGGTAAGTGCAATGTCTGCCCATAACAAATGCTGTGTCACCCAGAAAAATTATGTGTGACACCACACTGTGCCCATCACCTCGAGGCATAAGTTCTTAAGTCTCATATGCCCAGTGATTACGCTTGCTCACAGTGCCCTACAAACCGAAACACACTAATGTTTGCACACTACTGCTTCACGGTAGAATAGCTGGCCCTGGGGTGGTACCTACCTAGACGGATTCCTGCATAGGAATCCTACCACCAGTTCTTCCGCCCGCCGTGTGGTGGCGGCTTAAGAAAATCTACCACCCCATCTCATCCCATCACTGTCGTAAAAGTCGACAGAGAGAAAATAATGGGCAGCAGCATCTTCCTGGAACATCTGAATAAATAAACTGCGTTTGCCAACTCGCCTTCCATCTTGGCAACTTGGCAGAATCCCACCAAAATGAGAGCTATAGCCTATGTTCAGCAGTAGACTAGTGATAGGCTGAAATGATGATGATGATAATGGTTTCTTATATTTACGCGAATACCAGAGGTGGATTATCCAGCACTATTGGCACTGGTCTACCCCCGTAGGGTAGATTATTTATTACCGCAACCATGTTTTGGGGAAGGGGGTACTTGGGCTTCCGGTTACCTGCACTCACCAGACGAAACGCAGAAGTTTGTTAAACATATACTTCACGCCGGTATTCTAAAAGGTCGTGGTACTTCCCTGGCCGAGACAATCCATGCAACAACAAAAGCTTATGTGTGGCTCTACCACTAGGAGTGATGATGTGATGTTCTCCTAGCCGATTTCGACCACGGCGACAACTGCCGACTACTTTCGAGAGCCATCAACTGCGCAGGAGATATTATAGTGCCACAAGTGTACGCGCAAACACAGGGGCACTCACTCGTCCCAACCTTCCCGCGCCCGATGTAACGCTGATGCGATAAGATCGGAGGTAGGCTAGGATGCAGTGTCAGAAACACGGGGACAATCACAACACAACCAGACCCGAAAACCAACAGTTTATGTTTTAGCACAAATGTTGGCTTCGGCTGGGATTCGAACCCAGGACCCGCGGCTTAGAAGTCAGGTACTCTGACCACTAGGCCACGCGGTCGTCCACCACTAGGAGTACTCACCACTCAAACATTTTCAAAGAAAATAAAAACAGTCAGACCCAAAATGCCATAATTTATGTATTGCACAGAGATTGAAGTTATTTTCTCCCCTCCTCTACTATTACACGACTCCCGCACTCTCACGGTACGAATACCTTTCGTACCGTGAGAACGTATAATAATCATAAATTTTACATGCACTACATAACCAGATATAAAAATCGACGATTTGTGTTTTTGCACAGATGTTTCCTTTAGATGGGATTCAAACTTAGAACGCGTCAGATGAACTCAGATACTCTAACTACTAGGAAATGCGGTCGCTTCTCGGTTCTTCATTGGCATTAAAATACAAGAATTAGTACTGACATTATTTTATGAATCATTTTAATAACATAAAGTTATACGAATGTAGCAATAATTCAGTTACGACTTGTTTGCGTTTTACTACTTTGTTTGTGTTTTACTAGTACGCTCGCATACAACTATTAAAGTTAAAACAATATCGGCCGTAATAAATTAATAACAAATTGTTCAAATTTACTTAAACTCTACTCTCGTCAGGTTTAAGTTACGATCGATTCTTCGTATCGCTGATCTTCAATAAAGCCAGGGGAAGAAAAGTGCTGACATTATAATAAACAAAACTTATGGAAGTTAAGGTATAGCATTGCTATGTAACAGAACTATTAAAAGCTAGCGGTCAATAAAGAGAGAGATAAATAATATTTTCATAGAGCTATACTAAGCTTTTTTTATTGATTAACAGATTATCAATCGGTAAGCCATAATATGCATATGTCTTAAAACTAGATTGATATCAAATAATATAGAAAGGCAAAGGCCACTTTTCGCCCCCACGTGAAACGATACGTAACGGCTGTCGAACCACGTCGCTGTCATTTTGGTACTAGTCAAAAAAAATATTCTTACTCACTATTGCGTTGCTATGAGTAATATAGTGACGGCGTGTCATATGATGATGTTATTCTGCATGTATAAACGCTGTCTGTGCAATACCTTAGTCGCCTCTTAAGAAATCAAGCAAGAGGTAGGTACTTTACTACTATGCAGGTCACCTAAAGCCAAATAATATATTGCTAAACTACCATTAATACCATAAATGCGAAAGTAACTATCTATGTCTATTAACTAATAATTTGAATAGTTCCGAAACTGGAAAAGGAATATGACAGCCAATCTCAATAATGAAGAGAATAAAAGAAAAGGGAGATTTCTTAGATTCAAAATGCTAAGAATTTTGTATAAAACCTCACAACATTTACTTAAGTATCATGTATTCACAATTTCACAAAATATTGTCCATTTAAACAGACCCTACGTATAATAAATCAGACACAACGTGTGAGTGATGTCCGCACGCTCATCGTTTTGGCTATCAATCCAACCAAGTTTAGCTGGTGAAAAACATTATTTTAATTTTAGATTAATATTTCTACTATTACGTATATTTACTGGTTTTCGGATCCCGATGCAGGATTCCGCATCACTACATACAATAAAAAATACATATTCTATTATCTATATTATCGTGCCTTCTACGTACTGCAAGACACTGACTATACGTCGGCATAATTATAGTATTGAGCTGTATAAAGCATGTAACTTGACTGTCTGTACGTGTGTAATATACAATTATAAGTCCTTAACAAATGGAGTATACTCAAAAATTCAAGCTTGAATAATAGCGCTTAATTCAATCCTGACTTCAAAACAAAATATAAGTGTAGCCATTAGACATGATAAGCTGCATTATGAACAATCGATCGCACCCTAGGTTTCTTAGGGTCTCGACAATTTACTGTGAGGAGGAGGCTTATATGGAACTGGCCGACCTTCTTTAAGTTCTAAAATAATCATTTATTTATCATCAGCATACGCCTCTACAAGCCTATCTCAGATAAGATAATTTGTTAAATACGTATTCTTCGGGATCTGCACCCGGAATACAATTGCAGCACCATATTAGCATAAGCTTCATTATTTAGCATTATTATTCAGTCGTAGAATAACACGAAAGTACAAGCTTTTATTTCTAGTTTGAGTACTGAAACTGGGACATATTTAAAGGGCAAGAGAGCTAGAAATGTATTTTGTTAGTTATACAATGGCGTCTCTAAACATCTATGTCGTACATTGTTGTGATTGTGCAAACGCTAATGTTCAATTGGTATATATTATTATGTAATAAACTACTAAATTAGATAAAAATTGTTATTCTTTACTAACAAAATACATTTTTATTTGTATCTTTTTAGCTGTTATTATTATTAGCCTAAATCATTTACACTGTATATATTTACCGACCGCGTCGCTTAACGGTCAAAGTACTTTACTGTTCGTGATCACCGTCGACCATGAACATCCGCAATACCAGAGGTTTTAAGGTGCGCTGCCGGCCTTTGAGAAAGAAAACTTTGAGACTTATAAAAAAGTAAGCCCTTTTTTATAAGTCCCTAAGTCGTATCTGTTCGGAACAACCCCTGGCGGCAGATAGCTCCACAAAGGTTGTACGTAGCAGAAAATTCCTTTGTTTAGAAAATGTTTACACAATACACTCTTTTCTTGTTAAATCCAGAAATGTTTTTTCCTTAATTTTTTTTATTTGTTTCACATTATTTTACACACTATACTTGTCAGTCTCAATTGTTAATCAACATAAGAACTGCTGGTACTTAAAAAAGGAATTCATGAGCTATAATAACCTGTATTCTTCTAATGATACGGAAAATTGTGGTGACCGGGACGTAATAATATGTAATAAGTATGGTACAGTATGGTAAATTTTATATAACAATTGATGCAAGATCTTAAAAATAATTAAGTTAAAATGCACGGAGAAAAATAAACCCTTTTTCATCCTGAAATATCAACAGATCTTTTACACTTTTCATCTTTATGAAAAAGTTTCAGAAAGTTAAGCGTAATTTTAAATCTATATGTATAGATTACTACGTGAAGAGAAAACTTTGTACACATTTATAAGTACTTTATTATTTATTGCACGAACAAATAAGTGTGATATTTAAAGTTTGTATGGAGCAGAAGCGAGATAGTTAAAATTAAAAAAATTAAACATTCATTTTCTACGTTGATACTGACAATGTCGTTTACGTCATAGTCTGATGTTTGTTTACGTTCATACTGCCAATATCAAACCCATAATAGTCTGTAGTCAAACAGTCCGCACGGAGTAGAGATTGTCGTCATAGAATTTTAAAATGTGGCCTATAACTTTTTACTTAAACCTCAATAACTATTTAATTGAAAATGTTATATAAAAATTACGGCCGAATTTCGACTAGTGGGCGACACTAGTATAGATAAAAATGAATATTTCTGTTTGTGCCTTATAGCGTTCCTATACCGTTTATCTGGTTACGATGAAGGTTTGTTGAGTTATTGTGCCACTTTACAACAGGTGGTTCGGATAATTGTTCGTCTTTAATGCGTTCGCGCATCGTTCATCAGATTTATCGGCACTTGCGGGAAATTAATGAACAAAAAATATTTTATTTATTTATTCTGTACATGCATTTGCATTTTTGTACACTTTTGTGTCTGTATTGTATATACCGGTAGGTCGTCGGGTCATAAGTTCTGTCACAAATACTTCATGAAATAAATTGTGCGACTTTTGTTGTTTGTTTAAATATATGTGGTAAAATATATGTATGAATACAAAGGTAAAAATGTTGTTTAAAATTTTATTAAGCTTATTCGAAATGCATTCCTTGATTTTGAATACAGGCAACCTACTAGAATACCTTGACCTCCGAGGCCAGTTGTTAACCGCAGCACGCACAATTTCCATGTCTATATCCGCAACTGCTTTAATTAGGAATGCTTTGAAGGACTTTAATCTGACGAGGTTTAGCGCAGGCTTTCTCCTCTAAATGTTGGCATTTTTTGTAATCCAAAAATAGAAGAGGGCTACTCGTAGTGCATGATGAAGTCGATTCCATTGGTGGTAAGCAAGTTTCGGGTGCTTGCTGCCCGATGAGCTGGCACTGAATCTTGTTGGTATATACCCAGTGTCTGTTTTCAAACATTGTTTGAGAAAGTAGTTCCACAACGGTATTTTGATACACGAAAGCGCTAGTTTTTACACCTTTTTCACAGAAAAACATTCATCATTTTCATCACATTCATATGGTAGTATGGAGGATAATACCTACGCTAGATTCTCGGATTTCTCGATACGTCTGCTCGCTTCACACTGGGCATACACTTTATCATTTTTTGTTGTAACTTTCTTCGACGTTAATTTTTTTTTTTTTTCTGAAAAAGGATTTCGCAATATGCTTTTCTCGCATACCGACTAAACCTGACTTAACCTTAAGCCTGGGATCTCTCGAGTCTATCACACAATTTTTTTTAAATCGATTAATCATTTAAAAAATTTAATTAATCGACCTAAGACTGAACTAATCGACGAAAAACAGGGCATTTTCTTAATGAGCTTCTGAAAAAATTAAGACTTGAACGACCCCTGGCTTTGTTAAGTCGGTATGCGAGAAAAGCATACTGCGAAATCCTTTTTCAGACAAAAAATTATCGAAGTTACAACAAACAAAATGATATATTGTGTGCCCAAAACAGTGTCGAAGCGAGCAGACGTATCCCGTGTACTTAACTAAGGTGTTTTTCTGTGAAAAAGGTGAAAAAACTAGCGCTTTCGTGTATCAAAATACCGTTCTTACAGACGTTGTGGAACTTCTTTCTCAAACAATATTTGAATACAGACTTAAGGTATTCCTACAAGATTCAGTGACAGCTCATCGGGTAGCAAGCAAACTGGCTTACCACTAATAAAATCGACTTCATCAGGCACTACGAGTGGCCCTCTTCCAGCCCAGACATAAGCCCGTTGGATTACAAAAAATGGCAACATTTAGAGGAGAAAGCCTGCGCTAAGCCTCACCAGAATTTGAAGTCTCTCAAAGCATTCCTAATTAAAGCAGTGGCTGATATAGACATGAACATTGTGCGTGCTGCGGTCAACAACTGGCCTCGGAGGTTAAGGTATTCTAGTAGGTTGCCTGTATTCAAAATCAAGGAGTGTATTTCGAATAAGCTTAATATAATTTTATACAACATTTTTACCTTTGTATTTTATGAATACAAAGGTAAAAATGTGGTTTAAAATAATGTGAAATAAATAAAAAAATGTAAGGAAAAAATATTTCTGGATTTAACAAGAAAAGAGTGTGTTGTGTAAACATTTTCTAAACAAAGGAATTTTCTGCTACGTACAACCTTTGTGGAGCTATCTGCCGCCAGGGGTTGTTCCGAACAGATACGACTTAGAGACTTATAAAAAAGGGCCTACTACTTCTTTCTCAAAGGCCGGCAGCGCACCTTAAAACGTCTGGTATTGCGGATGTTCATGGTCGACGGTGAACACGAACAGTAAAGTACTTTGACCGTTAAGCGACGCGGTCGGTATATATACTCGTATATATACAGTGTGAATGATTCGGGCTAATAATAATAACGGCTAAAAAAATACACATAAAAGTGAATTTTGTTAGTAAATAATAACATTTTTTATCTAATTTAGTAGTTTGTTACATAATAGTTCAATTAGCGTTTGCACAAACACAACAAGATTTACTAAATATGTACGACATAGATGTTTAGGGACGCCATTTTATAACTAAATAGTCTAGCTCTCTTGCCCTTTAAATATGTGCCAGTTTCAGTACTCAAACTTGAAATAAAAGCTTGTACTTTCGTGTTCTTCTTCGACTGAATAATAACGCTAAATGATGAAACATATGCTAATATGGTGCTGCAGTTGTAATCTGGGTGCAAATCCCGAAGAAGACGTATTTAACAAATTCTCTTATCTGAGATAGGCGTGTAGAGGCGTATGCTGATGATAAATAAATGATTATTTTAGAACTTGGTGGAAGGATTCCTGTGCAGGACGTTCACCTGATGTTAAGTGCAACGTCTGCCCATAACAAATGCTGTGTGACCCAGAACATTTCTGTGTGACACTACACTGCGCCCATCACCCTGAGACATCAGTTCTCATGGCTCATATGCCCAGTGATTACACTAGCTCTCTGTGCCCTTCAAACCGCAACACACTAATGTTTGCACATTACTACTTCACGGCAGAATAAGTGGCCCTGGGATGGTACCTACCTAGACGGATACCTGCATAGAACGGACCACAGATAACATAGCGTTACCGTAGCGGTATGTATTTTTAGGGTAACATACCATAGCGTGCAAACGTTATGTGACGTGACATTAACAGAAACTTCAGATGTCACTTGCTTGACGTCTGTGATCCATTTCGTTACATTTATTCAACATGTATGCTAGCCGTGTGCTGGCGGCTCAGTAAAAGAATACTACCACTCTATCTCATCCAATGGATCTCGTAAAAGGCGAGTAAGGAATTAAACTGAACTGTGCACCCAACAGCGCATGGTGGCGATGGGCTCACCACCTATCACACCAAGTGCATTATATTGTTTTGGTGAAACGTGGATTGAGGCAGTCATCTGTTTTTGCAGTGAGTGCCCAGTCTCTGACTACCCCTTATGGGATACAGTCGTGATCTTATGTATGTATGTATGTATGCTATGCTCGGAATTTTTCTGCGTTATAAAATCCGTAACGATGATATCCCCAGCAGAACTAAAGTAACCGAGATAGCCCTAAGGATTAGCAAGCTGAAGTGGCAATGGGCCGGCCATATAGCCCGTAGAACCGATAACCGATAGGAAGAAGGGCTCTAGAGTGGCAACCTCGTACCGGCAAACGCAGTGTAGAGCGCCCCCCCCCCCCACTAGATGGAGCGACGACCTGCGCGATTTTGCGGAAAGTCGATGGATGCAGGTGGCTCAGGACCGCGCTTTGTGGCAATCTATGGGGGAGGCCTATGTTCAACAGTGGACTAAGATAGGCTTAAATGATGATACAAAATGTTTGTTTGCCAGAAAGCGAACGAGAAAACGACTAGCAGCCGGCAAAAACCTTATTCACAGTAATTAATGTAAACATTTTTTTTTACTATACTGTTAATACGATTAGATAAGGTTTTTTACAATTAATAAATGTTATTATTTATACCTGCTTTTATATAATAAAATAATAGTTGTCTTAAAAATCTATGATGAACTTTATTTGTATATAGAGTTTCTTAAACGGTCGCTTCCATTTTTTGCCAGGTCATATTCAGTCATCCTACTTTAGAGTAATGATTTCTACAATTTAATACGAGTAGCTTTTTTTATAGTAGCAAGTGAGACCAGCAAAACGCTCACCTCGTAGTAAGTGCAACATCTGCCCGTAACAAATGCTGAGTCACCCTGAGACAAGCGAGAAACTAGCTCTCAGTGCTCTCCGTGTAATGATTTCTTATTAGTTTTATTTAATGTATATTACTGCCTATAAAAAACTGCTTTGTATTTTACACGATCTCACGATAGCCTAACAACGGTTGACTGTTTGAAATATACCACCGATAACAATCACTATATTTGTTGTCTTTGAACTGCAAGACTCCGTTTAATTTTTTCAAACTTTCTTGCAACCATATTTTATTATCAAAACTATTAACTTTCGTGCAGATAGTCTGCCTTGTGATAAATAGTTAATGTTGATGATTTTTTTACTGGTGGTAGGATTCCAATGCAGCAATCCGTCTAGGTAGATACCACCAGTTATTTTGTCGTAAAACAGTTACTGTAACGTATTGTAAACTTATGATTTCGTTCTGTCCGTATGTCACAGCTATTTTATTTGGAGACTATTGGTACTATACTTAATGAACGAATGTGTTTTTTAACCACTATACCATGGTATAGTAAAGTAAAGAAAAAATACGGGTGATACAAACTGAGATATGAAAAAAAAATTCAGTACACATAAGCGTGTGAGGTATCGTTAAATGGTCTCTAAAAGTGATAGAGATGTTGTGTCTGATGTGAAAATTCTATATTCAAAGTGATAAAACTTAAAAAAAACACTGTGTGGTAGCGGCTTAAGAGAATCTACCACCCGATCTCATCCCGTGGATGTCGTAAAAGTCGACAGAAGGAAAATGAAAACCAGGAGATGGGCAGCAGCATCTTCCTTTAACATCTGAATAAATAAATTACGGTTGCTAACCCACCTGCCAAGCGTGGCAACTATGACATAATCCCCCCAAAACGAGAGCTACAAATCTATGTGGCAATCTATGGGGGTGATCTACGTTCAGCAGTGGACTTGTGGTAGGCTGAAATGATTATGATCACTTTTAACGAAAATTGGTTTGAATATGACAAATTACGCATATCACAGATTTGAGTCAGATGGTCAAGTAAAACTAACATAAATACTTTGAAGGACTATATCTGGGCAGAGTATAAAGTTTTGGTTCCTTTTTTTCAACAATACTAACTTCTACTCGTATCTTCCACGACGGACTTTTAAACAGCGCAATGACAGTAGTCGTTACAACAACTTATATAATCATTCTACTTATTTATAATGGTTGACACACAGTAGGTACATTATCCATCCAGTTGCCAACCCGCCTGCCAAGCGTGTCAACTACGGCGAAATCCCCCCAAAATGAGACCTACAAACTTTTGTGGCAATCTATGGGAGATGTCTATGTTCAGCAGTGGACTAGTTATAGGCTGAAAAGAAGAAGAAGAAGTACAGTATCATTCTTGTATAATATTTATTCGTCATTCTTAGTTACCTAAATAATTATTATGTTTTTATTTATATTACTCATAATAATCATATCATTAGCAGATAGGTGTCCGACAGAGTAGAATAGCATCTAGGGAGTGAGAATTCTTTGACTCGTACTAAAATGGCAGCGACGTGGTTCGCCACACATCACGTCCCGTTTCCCGCGAAGGCGAAAAGTAAGCTAAATGAGTAGCCTCTGCCTACACTGATATGGAGAACGGTATGTATATATGTATAATAATCATATTCATCAATTAGTCCGATGATTGTAGATTATACTACGCAGTGTTGCAAGTAGTATGTAACGGTCATGTAGTTTTTGAGATATAGGATATTTTCGGTTACACGCACGGTTTTTCTATTTTCCTAGATCTGAAGGAAGTGATAAATTTTATGATTATTTTGTAAGACTATTTTAAGAATGTGCAGATATATTGACGACCTAGTCACTTGTTACTTGTTAAGTCACGGGTCCTGGGTTCGAGTGTCAGTCGAAGCCAGTCATCATCATCACATCAGCCCATTATTAGTCCTGTGTTGAACATAGGCCTCCCCCATAGACTGCCACAACACACGATGCTGAGCCACCTGCATCCACCGATTTCTTTCAAAATCGTGCAGGTCTACGCTCTATCCAGTGGGTGGTCTAAGCTGCTTTCACCGATACGAGGTTGCTCCTCAAGAACATCTCTTCTCTAACGGTTTTCGATGCAATGAGCTATATAGCTGGCTATATCGGTTAGTCTAGTTTTGCTGCGGATATCATCGTTACGGATTCTTTATCGCAGAGAAAGCCGAGCATAGCATAACCTTTCCACAGCTCGCTGAGCGAATTTGAGTGATGGACCACGTCTTAGGTACGAGTATACATCCGTCAACAAGTCTAGCGCAGTGTCGATAAGAACAACCGGTATTGGTGCGACATAGACGTTACATACAGTAATCCATGTCTTGTGTATGTACCTTTTAAAACCTATCCGATAGGAGATACTATTGAGGTAATTAGACGTAATGCAAAGGTCCTCCAACGATTCTGCAATAACGAATATGTCGTCGGCAAATCGAAAGTGAGTTTGAGTCGAAATGATTATATGTTGATTGAGCATTACGTTGGAGATTTAAGACGAGTACGTGCCTTTGTGAAGATATAATAAGTTTGACATTCACAGGAGAACATCATATATTATATTGGAAACGATAGATCCTAAGATTTTATTTGTGTTAAAAAACGATGGCCGATACACTTGGATTTGTTCTAGTCGTATATCGGGAGTGCATTTTAATACAGACATACATTTTAATGTAGGAAAGAAAGTTAATTTGCTGGGATGATTCTGGGGTAATTCGGAATCCTAATAACATCTTGATTCACACTGTGTACAAAAAAAGACCCATACTAACAGGTATTTAAACGGTGAATCTCACCCCATCTATCACGGTTAGATACTGAGGGTAAATCTTTGTTTCAGAGAGCACGAGGAATCTGTGAAAGGAAACACCTGGCCGCCGAACTTCAGCATGTTAAGCAAGTTTTGCACAACAACAAGCTTCCGTTCCGCGCCTACGTCGCAGTGAGCTAGTGGAACCGGCCACAGTCGAGCGTATACCTGCTATTCTACCATATGTCAGAAGAGTCACCGACAAGATTGGCTATATCTTAAAGCCAGCTTCAATAAAAATATTCTACAAGCCGCCAAAGAAGATAACCATCTGTCAAGTGTAATATCCCTTTACAAGATGCAGGAGTATACAAGCTAGATTGTAAATGTGGTCTCTCTAACATAGGGCAAACAATAATATGGATAAAAACCCACGTTAAAGAACATATAGATGATGTGAAGCATTTTCGCTCTAAGAAGTCTGTGACCATGTTCTGGATTATTCAAACCATTGCATCAGATTTGATAAACCACAAACCCTCGCAAAAGAACACCGATTTCAACCAAGGATGATTCGCGAGTGTATTAAAATTAAAAACATCCTAATTTCAACAGAGAAGATGTAAGGGAATTACCACTGACTTGGGATCTTATAATTAATAAAATTATGTCAAAAACCAAGCATACCACTGCAAGGCTTCAAGACAAAGTTAGCTCTGTCTGCGTAGATCAGACCAAAAATAATAATTATAAGCTGAGTGTACCCCAGTTTAACTATGATATCAGGATAAAATTCGAAATAAAAATTAGTTTTATTTAAATATCTTGTTACAACAAGGGTGAAACACATGTCGTGTTCTACCTCAGTATTACTAGGCTAGGCATACTATACTAGTGATGAACAGCATCTGGTATAGGTTCCCGGTGGCGGTATTAGTTTTCTTGTGCACACTGCGGGAGGGCTTAAAATGTATATTACAATTATATAATAGAACCGGCTTGAACGCAACAGCTCCAAACATGCTTATGCGAATTTAGTTTCATGACTTTCTCATGGATCTTATCATCAGAACTTAACCTTATTTATATTGAACAAGCCTCTAGTATAACCAATTTAACTAAAAAATTAATAATTGAAATCGGTTTCCAATTGGAGAAGATATCGTGTAACATAATAAAAAATAATTCAGTTCAATTGAAAACCTCCTTTTTTAAAGTCGGTTACTCAGATATTTTTTATTAGTTAAAGCAAAAATGAAATATCAGACACAAAAAATAAAAACCCTTTTACACGTTAAGATCGACCCACTTCACTGTCAGCTGACTCTAGATTTGGCCAAATGGACGTAACAAACACTAATACAATTCCTTTAACTACGGTTATAATCTATCCATATATTTGTCTATATATTAACACTAACTAGGGTTGTTAGAGTTCAAAATCTTTTTAGACTGCATTTATTTATACTTCGACCTATGTTTTGCAAAATAAATAATCCGTACATACTTCCATACCAACATTATAAATACGAAATTAACTCTCTCTGTCCCGTTGTCTGTTTTTTACCTTTTCACGGTTTATACGCTGAACCGATCTTGACAAAATCTGGCACAGAGAAGGCTTGCGCTCTGGAGGCAGACATAAAATACTTTTTATCCTTGAAAACAAAATAGTTCCCGCGGAATATTTAAAAATTTTCCGCGGGATTTAATCAATATCCACGCGGGTGAAGTCGCAGGCATCATGTAGTACTTGATATTATAAATACGAAAGCACTTCAATCGCCGAACCGATTTTAACACAGAGGTATCTGTTACGAAATTCTTAGGCATAGAAATCGATAAATACACAAATTGGAAATGCCACCTTCAGACATTAGACAAACGCCTAAATAGCTACATATTTGCTCTAAAGAGACTGTCAAAAGTATCACATAATAAAACTGCATTAATCGTCTACCACGCTTTTTTTGCATCAATATTAAGGTGGCATATGGCACATGGCATAACATTCTGGGGAAACTGTTCTGAGAGTGATACTATATTTAAAACACAAAAAAGTGCATTAGAGCAATATTTGGGTTACAAACCACTGAAAGTTGCAAAGCCTATTTCAAAGATCACAACATTCTGACACTACCGAGCATATATATCAGCGAAGTTGCAGCTTTTGTTCATTGCAATCTTTCTATGTTTATTCCGGGCACAAAAAGGAAAACAGAACGCTTAAAACATAAGATAGGTAATATACCGGGGAAAACCGTTCATTTACGTCTAAGTATGACTCCCATAATCTACAACCATTTACCTGAAGATATAAAGAACGATAAAATAGACGATTTTAAGAAAAAATTAAAAACATTATTGGTTGAAAGAGTTTATTACACAGTACAGGAATTTCTTTGTGATAAGATTTGACATGTTGCTTATGACTTTGCTAATTTATTACTTTTAATTTTTTTTGTTTTATTTTATGGACATTAATTAGAAAATAAATGACATTGTAATGTAAATTAAGACTAATAAGTTTGACTATACGATTTTTATTTTTATTTTAATTTCAATGTTAAATTAATGTGTCTAAGACTAAACCCGTTCTTAAAAATTTGTATACCAACTGATGCCAGATCATATAGGACATAATCAAATGTTAACATCTTTACATGTATCACTTATGATCGACAAATAAAGGTTATTATTATTATTATTATTACAACGAAATTTGGCACAAAGATAACTTGCATCCTGAAGACGGACATAGGATACTTTTTATCTCGGATTATCCAATAATTCCCACGGAATATTTAAAAAGCCTATGTTCACGCGGATAAAGTCGCGGGCATTAGCTAGTATTATATAAAATAAGGTTAAAGCTTGTTTAGGAAAATTGAGTTAAACAATGAAATTTAGGCGAGGCGAGGCGATGACGAGCGGCTGATCCCTGAGCAAGCACGGTTCGAATGAGTTTGTAAATTGTTTCTAGTCAGAGGTTCAATTAGTAACAATTTAGGAACTCATCGCCTAAACTATATGAACTGCACACGAACTTACATACATGAACATATGCAGTGGACTAGTCACTTTAACTTGGAATTGCCAAATACGACTTTATTAGTCTTTCTAATAATATTTTACTCAAACCGTACACATAATGACTTAGGTAAGTGTCCACTAAGTTTGCATATACAACTATCCGGCGGCGTTATATCTGAGACTTTTGTTGTGGAAATTATAATATTTCAGATTTCTAATAGTCTTACTACAATAATTTGACTTTTATGTAACTCATCATCATCATCATCATTTCACATATCACAATTCGACCGTAGAACATAGGCTAATTATAGGTTTATTCTCTATGTTCTGTATCAATCAAAGCAAAAAATTTATCTCCATACGCATATTATTCAACCAATTGGAAATACGCCATTAACCCAACATGGAATTTCATGTTCCAGCCGCAGAAACCAATTACTGAAATTTAAATATTTCAGGAATATAAATAGTGCTAGCACAGAATTTATAACATTTCCTAAAGTATTTCATTTTAAATTAAGATTTATGGGTGCATTTTTTACTTTAGCGGGCGTTATAAATTAATATTTTTATATCAAAAAACGTCAATGGGTATCGTGTAAGATAAATATTTAATGATAAGAACGATTCAAAGGATTAAACAACAAATTGTATAGAAGAGAAAAAAATATCATCATTGCATTGAAATACAAAAGTATATTAGTGAATTATTGTGATGAAAGCGATTTGATCACTTTAGTTTACTACAGAAAGACAAAACAATCATATTTGCGTGAATTTTATAACTCTTTTGAAATTTAAGAATTGGAAGAAGAAAAGCCTTTTTTTCATAGGACAGGGTGACGAAATGAACAAAACATACATACATACATACATACATAAGATCACGACTGTATCCCATAAGGGGTAGTCAGAGACTGGTCACTCACTGCTAAAACAGATGACTGCCACAATCCACATTTCACCAAAACAATATAATGCACTTGGTGTGATAGGTGGTGAGCCCATCGCCACCATGCGCTGTTGGGTGCACAGTGCAGTTTAATTCCTTACTCGCCTCCCTTTTACGAGATCCATTGGATGAGATGGAGTGGTAGTATTATTTTAACGTTTACCTGATGGTAAGTTCAACGTCTGTCCATAACAAATACTATACAGGCTGTTTGGTAGATGGTCCGACAAACCAAATAGGCGTGTTCGAGGGCCCATTTGGAGAATACAAGTTGGGCAACAAAATTCTTTGACCCCCCAATTTTTTTTAATGATTTTTTTTAAATTTTTTTTGTGAATTTTCCGGTTTTCACTGAAATCGTACCTATTTACCACCATATAATTTGTAAAATCTCGTTTAGAGGATGTTTTTACTTGTATTCTCCAAATAGGCCCTCGAACACGCCTATTTGTTTTGTCGGACCCTCTACCAAACACCCTATATACAGACATATATAGACATTTCTGTGTGAGCACCACATTGCGATTGTCTCTTTGAGAGCATCTCATCTCATTCAGCCTCAGCTCATCTCTTAAATCTTACATATCTAGTAATGAAAGTAGCTCTCAGTGTCCTTTAGACCGGAATAATAATGTTTAGACATTAGACAAATTCCTGCATAGGAATCCCACTACCAGTAAAGACGGCAAAATCTAGAGTTAATCTGTCATTAACTGTTAATTTGTTCATAAATAATTTCTATTTGAGACCTCTCCTAAGAGAAGGAGCTACGTAACGCCCGTCACAGGTCCGTGTATTTTAGGGCTGGTAACCTACGACATAGTTATCCGGCCATCTTTTGTAGTTCATGAGACTTTTCCTACTGGTAATAGTGTTCCTATGCAAGAATCCATTTAAGGGTGCCGCCGCAAGGCCTGTTATTTATAACTGTCAAGCAGTAGTGTGAATACATTAGTGTGATCCGGTCAAAAGTCCTCTGAGAGCTAGTGTAATCACTGGGCATATGAGACTTAAGAACTGATGTCTCAGGAGGACGAGCGCAATGAGATGCCACACAAAAATATTCTGGGTGACAGCATTTATTGTGGGCAGACATTGCACTTATCGACATGTGAACGTATTTATCGCCTCATTAATTTCTCCAATTCAAAATAAAAACTTTCTAGGTTTTTCTTAAGAAGAAAAATTACCATAGTCACAACGCTTTGCAGGCGGATAGGGTACTGCCCGTCACCGGTATATTTTTATTCTGATAACCTTCGATATAGTTATCCGGCCGCCTTTTGTATTTAATGACTCTTTACAGGTGTTTCTTAAGAAGAGGAAGTACCGTAATAGCCACGCTTGGCTGGAGGAGACGGTGCTGCCCGTCACCGGTCCATGTATCAGATAACCAAAGAAGTTTGTGCGGTTTTTATAATAAAAGGCAAAGTCTTGTAGATTTAATTAACTTCCACGGTTTACCTAACTGGTGTAAGTGCAAACGAATTGTTTCATCACTAACGCCAAACATTTGCGAAAGTTCCTGGCAAGTTAATTTAGTGTCGTCTTCTATGGTAGCCCATAATTCTTTATTGTCAATGACAGAAGGTCTTCCCGAACGAGGTGAATCTTCAAGCCACTCGTCACCAGGCAAGAACTTTTTAAACCACCTCTGTGCTGTGCGTTCTGATATCTTCACTGAATGCCGTACATATTATGTACATTTATGAGACCCCTCTGCAGCCTTGGTGCCGAGCTTGAATTGGTAGAGCAAACAAGCTAGAAGCACACAAGTATTAACTGACATTTCAGACAAAAATAATTTACTGAAAAGCGTGTTAGCAAGATAGAGTGCATCAATAAGCTGACGTGTCTGTGCACGTTGTGTTTATAGTAAATAGTGTGCGCTAGAAATCACAACAGGTCAAAACATGTTTTTATAGCCAGCGACGACACACCGCACGAACTTTTTTGGTTACTGGATATTGAGGTCTGGTTACCTATGATGTATTTATTAAGGCTTTATTGTAAACCTTAAAAGGATACAATGGGTTATTTTAGTGCCTGCAATGTTATGAACTAGTACAAAATCCGGCCACATTCCGAAGGTAATGAGACTTTCTAAATATTACCTTCGACTTTTAAGACACCCACAGGGTAAGACGGGTGGCAGATTTTGTACACCACTCACAAAGCTATTCAGATATAAGCAAGCGTATAATATTCTGTTACATTCTGTTACATGACGCCCGCGTAGTCTAGAAGTTAGAATAGGTGCTTTGTGTCTACCACGCCGCAGGTTCGAATCCCAGCCGGAGACAACATTTGTGCAAAAACACAAATTGTTGGTTTTCGGTTCAAGTTGTATTGTAACCTTATAGTTTTGTTTCATCATCAATCAACCAAAGCAGCATTAATGAATTTTAAATGAAACTAATTTTTACATATTACATCGCGTATATAATCCGATATCTTCTTAGTTTTATTTAAAATCGCGAAAATATAAGAAATCAATGACTACTTACATACATGAACATATGCAGTGGACTAGTCACTTTAACTTGGAATTGCCAAATACGACTTTATTAGTCTTTCTAATAATATTTTACTCAAACCGTACACATAATGACTTAGGTAAGTGTCCACTAAGTTTGCATATACAACTATCCGGCGGCGTTATATCTGAGACTTTTGTTGTGGAAATTATAATATTTCAGATTTCTAATAGTCTTACTACAATAATTTGACTTTTATGTAACTCATCATCATCATCATCATTTCACATATCACAATTCGACCGTAGAACATAGGCTAATTATAGGTTTATTCTCTATGTTCTGTATCAATCAAAGCAAAAAATTTATCTCCATACGCATATTATTCAACCAATTGGAAATACGCCATTAACCCAACATGGAATTTCATGTTCCAGCCGCAGAAACCAATTACTGAAATTTAAATATTTCAGGAATATAAATAGTGCTAGCACAGAATTTATAACATTTCCTAAAGTATTTCATTTTAAATTAAGATTTATGGGTGCATTTTTTACTTTAGCGGGCGTTATAAATTAATATTTTTATATCAAAAAACGTCAATGGGTATCGTGTAAGATAAATATTTAATGATAAGAACGATTCAAAGGATTAAACAACAAATTGTATAGAAGAGAAAAAAATATCATCATTGCATTGAAATACAAAAGTATATTAGTGAATTATTGTGATGAAAGCGATTTGATCACTTTAGTTTACTACAGAAAGACAAAACAATCATATTTGCGTGAATTTTATAACTCTTTTGAAATTTAAGAATTGGAAGAAGAAAAGCCTTTTTTTCATAGGACAGGGTGACGAAATGAACAAAACATACATACATACATACATACATAAGATCACGACTGTATCCCATAAGGGGTAGTCAGAGACTGGTCACTCACTGCTAAAACAGATGACTGCCACAATCCACATTTCACCAAAACAATATAATGCACTTGGTGTGATAGGTGGTGAGCCCATCGCCACCATGCGCTGTTGGGTGCACAGTGCAGTTTAATTCCTTACTCGCCTCCCTTTTACGAGATCCATTGGATGAGATGGAGTGGTAGTATTATTTTAACGTTTACCTGATGGTAAGTTCAACGTCTGTCCATAACAAATACTATACAGGCTGTTTGGTAGATGGTCCGACAAACCAAATAGGCGTGTTCGAGGGCCCATTTGGAGAATACAAGTTGGGCAACAAAATTCTTTGACCCCCCAATTTTTTTTAATGATTTTTTTTAAATTTTTTTTGTGAATTTTCCGGTTTTCACTGAAATCGTACCTATTTACCACCATATAATTTGTAAAATCTCGTTTAGAGGATGTTTTTACTTGTATTCTCCAAATAGGCCCTCGAACACGCCTATTTGTTTTGTCGGACCCTCTACCAAACACCCTATATACAGACATATATAGACATTTCTGTGTGAGCACCACATTGCGATTGTCTCTTTGAGAGCATCTCATCTCATTCAGCCTCAGCTCATCTCTTAAATCTTACATATCTAGTAATGAAAGTAGCTCTCAGTGTCCTTTAGACCGGAATAATAATGTTTAGACATTAGACAAATTCCTGCATAGGAATCCCACTACCAGTAAAGACGGCAAAATCTAGAGTTAATCTGTCATTAACTGTTAATTTGTTCATAAATAATTTCTATTTGAGACCTCTCCTAAGAGAAGGAGCTACGTAACGCCCGTCACAGGTCCGTGTATTTTAGGGCTGGTAACCTACGACATAGTTATCCGGCCATCTTTTGTAGTTCATGAGACTTTTCCTACTGGTAATAGTGTTCCTATGCAAGAATCCATTTAAGGGTGCCGCCGCAAGGCCTGTTATTTATAACTGTCAAGCAGTAGTGTGAATACATTAGTGTGATCCGGTCAAAAGTCCTCTGAGAGCTAGTGTAATCACTGGGCATATGAGACTTAAGAACTGATGTCTCAGGAGGACGAGCGCAATGAGATGCCACACAAAAATATTCTGGGTGACAGCATTTATTGTGGGCAGAAATTGCACTTATCGACATGTGAACGTATTTATCGCCTCATTAATTTCTCCAATTCAAAATAAAAACTTTCTAGGTTTTTCTTAAGAAGAAAAATTACCATAGTCACAACGCTTTGCAGGCGGATAGGGTACTGCCCGTCACCGGTATATTTTTATTCTGATAACCTTCGATATAGTTATCCGGCCGCCTTTTGTATTTAATGACTCTTTACAGGTGTTTCTTAAGAAGAGGAAGTACCGTAATAGCCACGCTTGGCTGGAGGAGACGGTGCTGCCCGTCACCGGTCCATGTATCAGATAACCAAAGAAGTTTGTGCGGTTTTTATAATAAAAGGCAAAGTCTTGTAGATTTAATTAACTTCCACGGTTTACCTAACTGGTGTAAGTGCAAACGAATTGTTTCATCACTAACGCCAAACATTTGCGAAAGTTCCTGGCAAGTTAATTTAGTGTCGTCTTCTATGGTAGCCCATAATTCTTTATTGTCAATGACAGAAGGTCTTCCCGAACGAGGTGAATCTTCAAGCCACTCGTCACCAGGCAAGAACTTTTTAAACCACCTCTGTGCTGTGCGTTCTGATATCTTCACTGAATGCCGTACATATTATGTACATTTATGAGACCCCTCTGCAGCCTTGGTGCCGAGCTTGAATTGGTAGAGCAAACAAGCTAGAAGCACACAAGTATTAACTGACATTTCAGACAAAAATAATTTACTGAAAAGCGTGTTAGCAAGATAGAGTGCATCAATAAGCTGACGTGTCTGTGCACGTTGTGTTTATAGTAAATAGTGTGCGCTAGAAATCACAACAGGTCAAAACATGTTTTTATAGCCAGCGACGACACACCGCACGAACTTTTTTGGTTACTGGATATTGAGGTCTGGTTACCTATGATGTATTTATTAAGGCTTTATTGTAAACCTTAAAAGGATACAATGGGTTATTTTAGTGCCTGCAATGTTATGAACTAGTACAAAATCCGGCCACATTCCGAAGGTAATGAGACTTTCTAAATATTACCTTCGACTTTTAAGACACCCACAGGGTAAGACGGGTGGCAGATTTTGTACACCACTCACAAAGCTATTCAGATATAAGCAAGCGTATAATATTCTGTTACATTCTGTTACATGACGCCCGCGTAGTCTAGAAGTTAGAATAGGTGCTTTGTGTCTACCACGCCGCAGGTTCGAATCCCAGCCGGAGACAACATTTGTGCAAAAACACAAATTGTTGGTTTTCGGTTCAAGTTGTATTGTAACCTTATAGTTTTGTTTCATCATCAATCAACCAAAGCAGCATTAATGAATTTTAAATGAAACTAATTTTTACATATTACATCGCGTATATAATCCGATATCTTCTTAGTTTTATTTAAAATCGCGAAAATATAAGAAATCAATGACTACTTATGCCAAAAAGTTTTTGCTTGATCCCTTAAATGGCTACTTAGCATAAAAATTATCATACAATTGCGTAAATATACCTTTATAAAAATTCCTCCTTTTTGTACCGAAGTTTTTTCATTACCTTACATTTTCATTATTAGTAAATGTAACTCGAACAAGAATCTAAATACAGTGCCGTATCGTTGGACACTCGACTTAAAATTAAATCGTTTTTTTAAAGGAAATAGTAATATAAGAAAAATATCATAAAGAGAAATATAAACCATTTGTAATATGCCTAACTTGAATTAACGCCGTGTGGTGGCGGCTTAAGAGAATCTACCACCCCATCTCATCCCGTGGATGTCGCAAAAGTCGACATAAGGAAAATAAAAACCACGAGATGGGCAGTAGCATCTTCCTGGAACATCTGAATAAATAAACTGCGGTTGCCAACCCGCCCGCGAAGCGTGGCAACTATGACAAAATCCCCCTTAAAATAAGAGCTACAAACTTGTGGGAATCTATGGCGGAGGCCTATGTTCAGCAGTGGACTATTAATAGGCTGTAATGATGATGATGATGATGATGAAATTACATGTTCCAAGGAATTGTTGTTACTACTCTCAGGTTACACTCAGGTGAGCCGCTTGTTCGTTAACCCTCTATGAAGCAAGGGGTCTGGTATCACGGCCGCCAATACATTGACAAGCGTGGCGATTATAGGAACTTATTCTAACTTGCTTAAGGCCTATGTCCAGCAGTGGAATGCCTAAAGACTGAGAGTGAGGTTGGTTATACTCAACCATACTTTATTCAACAGTACGTTGCTTAAGGCGTGCTTCGGTGATCTATGACACCATTCTTTGTAATTCAATGTAATAATGTGACAATGAAAATAACAATATAAAAAAATACCAAAAAGGGGATACCCACGGAGTTTTTTCGTCTGTTTCTGCTCCGTCAAGGGAACCTCATTACGAAAGGTGGTGGGTGGAGATTGTTAAAAAAACGACGTTTACCAACGAAAAATATATTTGTACTGTTGAAAAAAATAAAGAATTTTCATTTAGTTTTATGTACATTAGCTCGTTGCTTAATATAAGGAAAACATAGTTTCATAGATACATTTTCTGTAATGAAATAATACACACATTTAAGAACACCTTAGGTATACACTTATAGAAAACGACAACAGCCGGCAGTAAATACTTAAATGTAACATGGAGTGAAGCTTTACTCTAAAATTCATCTGTTTCCGAAATAAGACGACTCTGAAAGTCAATATACCGAAAAATTATTGACAAGGGTCTGATATTAAAGAAGATTCTGTTCCACGTGACAAACTCGAATCGTGTGATAAATCGAGTTTTGAAATATGAATAGACGAATATTCAAATCTAAGATTGCATAGTCAACTGTTTTGTAAGTTTTGAAAAAAAAAACATTTCTAATTTCCATTATAACTATGTTCAATTACATGTGTGAATGTTTTTTTTTTATTGAGACGCTGTCCCTATCTGTCACTAGGATTTCTCTCGTGGGGCGGGGCTAGTTGAGCAATCGAAAAATTTCGATAACTTAGCATCGCCCGACAGTATCTATTTTAAATGGTAAAAAGGGAGGTGCATGGGAGAGGAACGCAGTTCGTGATCGTTTATTGCCATACGTTGATCGAGTAAGATAAGAAAACCATTTTTTTTTTGCTAAAAATTAAAAAGTTAATTATTCGTAATTTTTATTTTGGATTCGTACGAAGACAGTTATTTTCATAACGTAAGTATTAAAATATAACGGTCCGAGCTGGACACAGTGGTCAGAAAGAAAATACGGTGATTGTTCCAAGAGTTCCGGAAGTATTTTCTTCAGAAACTTCTGAATAAACTTACTCAAAAGTAAGTCTAAAAAAATATTGCAGTTGGAAAAAGAAAATCTGCTATTTTCACGTAATATATATAGAAGTTACCTTTTAAAAAACGACGACGTGGTTCGTCACCCGTCACGTCTCGTTTTCCGCGAGAGCGAAAACTGGGCTTCGTGAAAGGCCTCTTATATGTGTCCCCTTATATGGGAAAAAGGCGTGGCTATGGTTGTATTAGATGGATGTGTATATTTGAAAAATCATCTGTTCATATTTTTGACCTCTTAATTAATTGTTAATCACATATAATACTATATTTTTTACTTTATAATTACTATTGAAACTATAATTTTACGTACCGAGTGTAAAAATAAAAAGATTCAAAATTATTAATTTTGTTTTATTACAGAGGTAATAATAATATTTGAACTCACGATAATAAATATATAATTGATAGTTCACTACAATTTTATTGGATATTTATAAAATTCCTACATCACTATTGAGCCATTTCTCAACAACTAACCCTTGCTCAACTAACCCCATTTGTGGGGTACGTTGAGTAACTAAGAACATTCTCGAATTTCTGACCATAACTTCTAAACCAGTGGGGCTTCTTGGAGTTTTTGAATAAGAGCGATGTTCTCTTGGGCGATTTTAGACCACGGCGACAACTACCGATTATTGTCGGAAGTTATCAATAGGGGACGAGATGTAACAGTGGCACCAGTATACGTGCAAACGCAAATATGACGCGAATGCGATTGTAGATTACAAAGCGACGGTTTCCGCAACTCGACGTCTAGCGCGTATTTTGCGTCTAGGCACGAATAATAATTTACTCGAGCCAACCAAGCTCCTCCGGGAATCGTAGCAGACCCTTGATGTTCCCTGCGACCTCAGAGATCGATCTCGGCGAGGTCGCAGGGAACCATATGGTTTTCCCGGTATGTGGCGACAGTATGGCAGTCCAGCAGGACATGGGCCGCCGTTTCGTCCGTATCCATGCAAGCTCTGCACAGAACACCTAAAGTAAACAGATGTTAGTTAAATGATCCATGTCCAGTTATGGCGCTACTAATCGTTCTGATTTGGGGTTTGTTCAGACAGAGTACCTTGGAGATGTGGCTGTTGATGACGGGCAATGCTGCCTTTGCCTGTTTGGACTCCGGGTGAATCGCCCAAATTTGTGCATTTCGAACAGTGTGGTTGCAGACTAGCGAGCGAACATACCTGTTATGTCCCATTCTAGGGTTATTTCATTGAATTGACAAACCTCATTTAGTCTTTGGTAGCATTCGTATATGAGCCCTGGGTTCATGACATTACTATTGGGGGCCAGTAGTACCGAAATGCTGTCGGAGAGTATCCAGATACAATGGTCTTTTAAATTCCTTGCAGCTATGGCTGATGCTGCTTGGATAATGCTGGCGGCGGCCTGCGAGAATCTACCACCCCATCTCATCCCGTGGGTGTCGTAAAAGTCGACAGAGGGAAAATGAAAACCAGGAGATAGGCAGCAGCATCTTCCTGGAAAATCTGAATAAATAAACTGCGGATTTCAACCCGCCAGCCAGGTGTGGCAACTATGGCAAAGTTCCTCCAAAATAAGAGCTACAAACTTGTGTGGCTGTCTATGAGGAAGCCTATTTTCAGCAGTGGACTTCTGATAGGCTGAAACGACGACTCTGCCTGAAACACTGTGCTATGGGCACCGAGTGGTGTGCATAATTATATATCTAGGTTCTCTGAAAAGGTTCCTGCGCCTGTACCTGTCTCTGTTTTGGAACCATCCGTAAATATTCTGATTTCTCTTGGGTTCAATCCTTAAGTACGATAGTCTTCGTGTAATTCTATTTTATACTTATCGTCAAATACACATTGTTTTGAGATCCTGTCATACACAGTCTGTAGAACGGGCATTTCCGCATACAGTTCTGTAAGTATATTGGTGTGCGCGATTTTATTGTCAACATACATACATACATACATACATACAGTCAAGCACGCCTTTGTCCCATATAAGGGGTAGGCAGAGGCCACTCACGTAGACTTGACGGGTGGCGAACGCCTCGTCGCCGCCATTTTGGTACACGTCAAAAAATTCTTACTCCCCATTGCATTCCCACGAGCAGTATAGTGACAGCATTCCATATTATGGTGTTATTCTGCACGAATAAAGGCAGCCTTAGTCGCATCTTACGACACCTCGGTATAGGAAAGAGGTAGGTGCTACTTTCGCGCACCTATCGCCTATCCGTGGTTAACAAGGAACCATTATAGTTTCGTCTAGTGCGTCTGTCAGTCACAGATATTTTTAGTGCTAAAAGCTGTAATTTAGCATAGGTATACATATTAATCACGTTCACGAAGTAAATTATTTAAAATAAGTAAGTTTGTCCCCTCTATAAGTAAAGTGGTGACAAATTTTTGTTTTCGTTTACGTCGTTGGATAGATCTTTCAAGAATATTGGGGGTGTGTGAAGAGCATTTCTCCTTTCAGGGATCTGAATCGAAAAATCCTGCCAGCTAAATGGTTGCTGCCAAGTTAATTATTGTTTTTGGATATAGTAGTATATATAACGAAGTTCAAACTAAAACTATCACAGCTGAGTAGGCTTTACATGTAAACGAGTAATAGTCGACCAACATAAAATATACTTGGAGTCGTATAAATTTCCTTGAAAATTACTTCGATAAAGTTGTTAGTTGTGTAAAACAGCTATTAAGTATAAGTTTATGAAGCATTTAAAAGATCATGCAAATGCCCTAACAGTGTCGCAGTACGTTTTGTAAGTAATTTGTTATCTCATAACAGCCCTTGCATAATATTTGGAGATTTTAACGTAGACTATCGCAGTATCGACAACACTTCAGTATTCAGATCCATACGTGACGTCGGTTTTTATCAATGTTTATTACAACTGCTTGCCTCTACATGCGTTGGTGCTCAACAAAAATATTATCTATTATAATATTTCTTCATCCCTTGTGAAGTTGGGCTTCTTCTTTAGTTTCAATCGTCATATGTGAGCCCGTTTTTAGACGTTACTAGCCATTAAACACATAAATTTTATTAACATGTTCAGATTATCAAACGAAAAGTTTCCTTCTAAGTCCGTATACTGTGATGGGCAACTACGGAGCCCTGCACTGCTCGTAGCCCGACACGCAGTTGAACGGTATTTTTTTGAAGTCATTTAAAAAACAATTTCGTCGGATGAATCACTGTGTCTAATCACAAGAGACGTCCTTGTAGTATTTTGAGTTAGAATATGTGTCTGTTTTGTGCCCAAATATATTTTTCTCTTTCTCAGTGTTTCCCTCCTCTCCCAAGCAAATAACTGAAATGCATTTCTCCGTTAAATGTCATAAAAGTATTTGCAACAAAGTTCATTTTGTTAATAATCGCTTTGTTTGTATAACTGATAAGTCTCTCGTAGCTTTGAGTCAGATGAATAATTATTAAAGTTTGACGTTTTATAGTCTGACGTCGGGGAGATAGAAGGTAGTTACACCCTATTTGAATAGTTCTTGTTTTTATTAAAGTTCGTGCAATTTCTTTAAAGTATTCCGAGCGAAAGAATAGCTGTGTAGCCTCATAGCATTTCGTTTGCATTTAAATATACACGGTTCTTATCAAGTATACGATATCGATTGACGACCACGTGGCATTATAGACAGAATACCTGACATCTACGCTGCAGGTCCTGGGTTAGAATCCCAGCCGACGCAAAATATTTGTATAAAAAGCATATTGTATGTTTTCGGGTCTGGTTGTATTGTGCTTGTCCCCGTGTCTCTGACACGGCATCCTAGCATACTTCTCAACATCCACAACCGCGGGACTCTCAACACCAGCTGGGTACCAGAAGATAGAAGGAGCCGTGTCGGGGGCACCAGGGGTACCGGCACGAGACAGGCGTGAGCGCTTCACACATACAAACACGGCGATCAGTCTGGGCGGTGATAGTAACGGAGGTGTGTTTGATGGTTCGCTCGTGTCCCTTACATCCGCTCCACCCTGCGCCTTTCGGAAAGAGGGCAGGGCTTCTTTGCAGTGCAATGGGGTTCCCTAGCCATGGTGGGCTGTTACGTTTCTCTAAACAAATCCATCACCGACTGCGAGGTGTACCTGGACAAGGTGGCGGATTGCATCCGCAGGTGCCTACCACGTCCATTGTTCGTCTTAAGGGACTTCACGCCCATACGTGGGGAAGCCCACGAGACCATCCGAAGTTGAGAGAAATTGTAATTGTTTTTTTTATTATTATTTAAATTGTTTTTTGGGACTAAGATAAAAAAATTACATCAAAAATGATACCTGCAGAGTGTCACTCACCTATTTATTATCCGTCAGATGTACCTCATTACTAAAAAGAGTATTAAAAAAATACGTTCGACTAAGAAAAACGATATAAATACGTACGAAATTTATGATGAAGGAAAGAAAGTTAATTTGCTTAGTTTGCTTTTCTTTCCTTCATTATAATGGATTTCCGCAAAGTAACTCCTGATTCTATTAACTATAACGAAATTTATATTATTTATGTGGAAAAATAAAGAATGTTCATTTCAGTTCATAGTGATAACGGCAGCTCAAAAGCTGTGTGCGCCGTGCGCAATTGTTATTTGCAATTTTTTGTAAATAATATCATGTCAGTGGTAGTAGGATTTCTATGCAGGAATCCGTCTATAGAGTTACCAACATAGGGCAAGTAATTCTGACGTGAAGTAGTATTGTGCAAACATTACTGTGTTTCCGTGTGAATGGAACTGAGACTTATTGTAATAACTGGGTATATGAGACTTGAGACCTGATGTCTCATGGGGATAGGAGCAGTGTGGTGCCACTCAGGAGTACGCCTGCACGTCTTGAAGATAAAAAATCAGTTCAGCGTGAGCGTGGATAGTTCATCCTCTGCTTCAAAACTCACCAATGTAATGAAACGCGTGCTCAGCAGTGAGATATCATTTACGGTTATCAAATAATAGAGCCTTGGTTGAAAAATTAAGAGCGAAAGCTCTTAATTTTTAATTTTTTTTTTATTGTATAAAGTGACGAATCGAGCAAAACGTTCACCTGATGGTAAGTGCAACGTCGGCCCACAACAAATGCTGTGTCACCCAGAATATTTCTGTGTGACACCACACTGCGCCATTCACCCTGAGACGTCAGTTCTTAAGTCTCAAATGCCCAGTGATTACGCTAGCTCACAGCAGAATAACTGGCCACCCCAGGGCCAGTATCTACCTAGACGGATTCCTGCATAGGAATCCTACCACCAAGAGTGTGTTCATATTTAATTATACGCTAATGACCTGAGTTCGACCCGTTGTGCCGAAGTTGAGCTTACTTATCGCGTACTCCACGATGAAGGAAAACATCGTGACGAAACCTGCATGTCTGAGAAATTAAAATATTTCGGCGACATGTGAATTCTGCCAACCTACATTGCAGCAGCGCGGCGGACTTTTTCCTATTCCAAAACTCTTTCAGAAATGAGTAGAGGCCTGTGCTCTACAGTGGGACATTTATAGGCCTTTTCACATTCAACGTACCTTTTGATGCAGTCATTATATACAATAGTAGTAATATCTAGTTCAACAAGCGCTGAAACAAAAACGCAAAACTGCAAATATACATTTGCTACATAGGGCTCGGAGGAAATTAATTCACTCCGAGGCATTTGCATTCGCTAGAGGACTACTTTGGCGCGCATATTGATTGCCAACTTACTTCATTACGGCCGCCAGCTGTTATTTTCTCTCTTAATTGATAAGCGAACACTGTATCTTTTTCTTAAAATGAAAATAGCTTAATGCTTAATTAGGGACATTTCAATAATACTGTGAATAATAATGAAGTTCTCCTTATAGATTTTCGACCAAGGTTGACGCCTTCGAATATTGTCGGTGTCTTACTTATTTTTAATGATGGCAGGATTCATCATCATCATTTCAACCTTTCACTAGTCCACTACTGAACATAGGCCTCCCCCATAGAATGCCAAAAAAGTTTTTCGCTGTGATTTTGGGGGGATTTTGCCATAGTCGCCACGCTTGGCAGGCGGGTTGGCAACCGCAGTTTATTTATTGAGATGTTCCAGGACGTCTTCCTGCAGTATGCTGCCTATCTCCTAGTTCCTATTTTCCCTCTGTCGACTCTTACGACACCCTCAGGTTGAGATGGGGTGGTAGATTCTCTTAAGCCGCTACCACACGGCGTATGTAGCATTACTTAGCACGAATCCATCTAGGTTACTAAAACCTTATTGTTTTTCGGTTTGAAGGGCATTGATAGCTGGTGTTATTGGTGGGCACATGAGATTTCAGAACTAATCAAACAGGGTAACGAGCGTAGTGTAGGCAGTGTGGTGCC
Source organism: Luehdorfia chinensis (assembly GCA_019845155.1). Lineage (NCBI taxonomy): Eukaryota > Metazoa > Arthropoda > Insecta > Lepidoptera > Papilionidae > Luehdorfia > Luehdorfia chinensis. The sequence continues at coordinate 814,975 of JAHVAK010000587.1, forward strand.
ACAAAGATTTGTTTTATTTGACACCGCATTTGTAATGGGCAGACGTTGCGCTTACCATCAGGTAAGAATTTAAATATGAGCCATTTGCTCGTCTCGACACTTTCTTCCATAAAAAAGCTAATAAACTGTGCCGGATATGTTATAGTAGCGTGCTAACCTGCGGCCAATGTAACGTTCATGCAATGAGACCGGAGGTAGCCGAGGACGCATTGACAGAAACTTGTGAACAATCACAACATAATCAGAGCTCAAACTACCGTTATTGCAAAATCACAATTTTGTGTTTAAATATGGATCACCCAATTTAAACTGTGTTTATTTAATAATATACCGGTGATAACGAAGAAATTCAACCTTTATTTAATTTTAAAAGACCCATTATACTTTACGGTAAAGTAAAATAGGTTACAGCGCGAAATTTAAAAATCGAATCTGTAAAAATATATTTAAAAAAGTGCATAACAGAACGCTGGCTTAGTTATCTGTATTTCGCCTGCAAAAGGACATTCAAATTGAAAAAAAAAATACTTCTTTTCCCAATTAAAGTGTATAAAAAATATATAAATCCACTTTAATTTGAGGACACAAGATAAAATAACTAATAGCATGAAGGAGAACAGAATTGAAATTTACTAGCGATATGTAAATTTTATTTTACAACTTCAAAGCATGATACAGTCACGCTTTTTTCCAACATAAGGGGAAGGCAGAGGCCACTCACGTAGCCCACTTTTCGCCCTTGCGGGATACGAGACGTGACGGGTCATTTTGGTAAGAGTCAAAAAACTCGTACTCCCCATTGCTATATTAATGAAGAATTAATAGAAAACAAAAACTCCCTCAATCCTCTCAACGTGCCTGTCGATATATCAGGGGACATTGAATCAAAATCCCGCTTGTACATAATTACTGTTCGCGTGGGGATGCCATTTAGGAGCAAACTGTGCGATTTAAAAGAGCTGAATTTGAGTAGTGTATAATTCAACAGGGGTGGTAGACCTAGATGGATTCCTGAATTAGAATTTTACCACCAGTTAAGATTTTATAGACCTCATAATTTTGTACATAGGTTCGGATGGAAATTAGGGCTAACGTAACGTAAAGTCTAAAACTCCATAACAATTAAAACAACGTTGTTGAAATGAGAAACCTTACTGAATCAATTACGATATACACGTAAATGCTTTAACGATAAAGGCACTGTCTCTGTAAAGGACTTTATATTAATTCAGTTTACTTTGAATGTTATCCTTAATTTGGATTAACATAACTGGTACATACATACGGGTAATAGTTAATTAACATATACTCAATTAAACGTGTTTGTTTGTTTTGGCACTCGCTTTAAATTTGATAGAAAGCAAGTGCCCTGGCCGCATAACTACTAAATGAATAGAAGAGAATCTACAACCTTATCTCATCCCGGGGGTGTCGTAAAAGTCTAGAGAGAAAATAAAATACAGGAGATGGTCAGCAGAATCTTCCTAGAACATCTGTATAAACAAACTGCGGTTGCCAATCTGCCTGCCAAGCATGGCAACAATAGCTAAATCATCATCATCATCATTTCGCCTATCACTAGTCTACCGCTGAACATAGGCCTCCCCCATAGATAGCCACAAAAGTATGTAGCTCTCATTTTGGGGGATTGTGCCATAGTTGCCACGCTTGGTAGGCCGGTTGGCAACCGCAGTTTATTTATTCAGATTCTAGGAAGATGCTGTTGCTCATCTTCTGATTTAAATTTTCCCTCTGTCGACTTTTAAGACACCCACGGGATGAGATGTGGTGGTAGATGCTCTTAAGCCGCTACCACACGGCTAGTGTAATTACTGGGCATATGAGACTTAAGACCCGATGTCTCAGTGTCATTTTTTATGAGCGACCGCGTCGCCTAGTGGTCAGAGTACCTGACTTCTACGCCGCGGGTCCTGGGTTCGAATCCCAGCCGGAGCCAATATTTGTGCTAAAATACAAATTGTTGGTTTTCGGGTCTGGTTGTGTTGTGATTGTCCCCGTGTTTCTGACACTGCATCCTAGCCTACCTCCGATCTTATCGCATCAGCGTTACATCGGGCGCGGGTAGGTTGGGACGAGTGAATGCCTCTTTGTTTGCGCGTGCACTATAATATCTCCTGCGCAGTTGATGGCTCTCGACAGTATTCGGAAGTTGTCGCAGTGGTCAAAATCGGCTAGTAGAACATCATCATCATCATAAGCTAAATATAATATATTTAACAATGTCAGTATCTATTCTTTCTGTTCATTTCTAAAAAAAAATATAACGTCTATAAGTAATACCTTACTATCATAAGTTATAATTTAAGAAGGTATTTAATTTATGTTTGGGTTCATACAACAATAATATGATGACCCTTCAAACTCCATATAAATTTTCTCCAACTTCGAACGAATACATTTTTCTGTAGACTTCCAATTGAAATTTGATATCAAAGGAAATATTTTAATTTCAACTTACTTAAACTTTTCTGTTGGATTAGAAACAGATTTCCCCGTCCCGCTTACGAAACGACATTTAGATCCATAATTTGAAATTGTACGTATTTTATCACTGGTGATAAAGTAAACACTTACAATTGTTAAACGACTTTATTCTGTTTTCTTTTCAACGACTTCAAAAAGTAGGAGGTTCTCAATTCGTCTGTATATATTTATATATATAATTTTACTGTATGTCCGAGCATAACTTCTTTGTTTATGAACCGATTTTAATTATTCTCTTTCATTAGAAAAAGAAAAGTGCTAGCCGTGGTAGCTCAGGGACGAGGTACTCGCTTTTAATTTCATAGTACGCGAGTGACCTGGGTTCGATTCCCGGTGCCGGCACCACTAAAATTGTTAATTGCAATTTTAAGTGCTGACTTACCACGTGCTCGGCGGTGAAGGAAAACATCGTGAGGAAACCTGCATGTCTGAGAAATTAAAAATATTTCGAAGACATGTGAAGTCCGCCAACCCACATTGGAGCAGCGTGGCGGATTCTTCCTAGCTCCAAAACCCTCTCAGCAACGAGAGGAGGCCTGTGCTCAGTAGTGGGACATTTATAGGCTGTAACTTTTTATTAGAAATCGGGTACCCAATTTTTAATGAAGTGAGGGTGGTCCAGTCTGCTCTTTTTAGTTTAGTTCTGATGAAGAAATCCATGAGTAAATCATTAAACTATGTTTGGAGATGCTGCGTTAAGTCGGTTTTCTGATTAAATAATTATTTTTCATACTACCATAAAAAATCTAAATTAAATCAATTACTCCTGTAGTCCGCCAACTCGGACTCTTCTCGACTTCAAACCCCTCACAGAAATAAGGAGAGCTCAGCAGTCACTTTATTTTTTTGCTGTTAATACTATTTCTGTAAGCGAAAATATATAATTGACTCTCATTTTTCTATGTTTATAAGTTGTTGTCCCCCCCCCCCCCATCAACCCCCTCAACCATCATCACCATGTAGAGTCACCGCCAATCAAATAGCTCACCAACTGCTTCTCAATGGCAAACCATTAAGCCGCACCAACAGATTACCAAAATTAAAGAACTCTGGAAGTACGTGCAATGATATTAGTAAACCGTTCGACCTCATTGACATTGTTACAACTATAAAATGTCTTAAATGTGGTAAAGCCACAAGGGTGGACAATATATCTAATGACCAAATAAAACAGTTTGGTCCAGTTGCCGTGTCGTGGCTGTTACAATTATTTAACAACTGTTTGGAATCAGCTTCACTGCCCCCTCTCTGGAGAAAATCAAAGGTCATAGCTATACCGAAACCAGGAAAGCCTACAAATGACCCCAAGAACTTTCGGCCAATTTCCTTATTGTGCCACACATATAAAATATTTGAGAGACTCCTGCTGAACCGTCTTACAGGTGCAATAGATCCCAAATTAATCCCAGAGCAAGCTGGTTTCAGACCCGCTAAACCCTGTGTCAATCAGACCCTCAATCTAGTGCAACATATCGAGGATGGGTTTCAGAAGCGTATGGTGACAGGAGCAGTTTTCGTTGACCTGTCTGCGGCCTATGATACAGTGAACCTGAAACGGCTGCTGTGGAAAGTAGACTCTCTCACAAAAGACTACAAATTTGTTCAAATACTCCGAGAACTGCTTCACAATCGCCGTTTCCAGGTTTACCTTCTCACGGACAAAAGTCGTTGGAGAGCACAAAAAAACGATCTGCCTCAAGGTAGTGTACTCGCTCCGGTTCTCTTTAACATCTACACCAACGACCAACCGTCTAGTCCGAGCTCATCTCGCTTTCTTTATGCAGATGATCTTGCCCTCACTTCTTAAGCCCCTTCTTTCGAGGAAGTTGAATCCAACCTGACTGAGGCGCTCAACATATTAACACCCTACTATGTTGCTAACTCGCTAAAACCTAATCCGAGCAAAACCCAATCCTCCTTATTCCACCTTCGCAATAGAGAGGCGGGACGAAAACTACACATTATTTGGTGTGGGGTTCCCATAGCACACAGTGACCACCCTAAATATCTTGGTATTCTCCTCGACAGGTCACTAACTTTCCGTAAAAAACTGCGAAAACACCAAGCAGAAAGTCCACGCTCGTAACAGTCTTCTACGTAAACTGGTTTCTACAAGGTGGGGTGCTTCGCCTGGCGTTATGCGAACCTCTGGGTTGGCGCTCTGTTTCTCCGCAGGCGAATATGCGTGCCCCGTATGGAGCCGCTCAACCCATGCAAAGTTGGTGAATACAGCTTTAAACGTAACATGCCGAATAATCACTGGCTGTTTAAAGCCGACCCCGGTCCCAAAACTGTATCCCCTGGCAGGAATTGCTCCACCAGAGGTCCGCAGAGCGGTAGCATGCTCCAGTGAAAGAGCCAAAATGGAGAACGATTCGCGGCATCCCATGTACAACCACACCCCGGTGCCGCAAAGGTTAAAAAGCCGCAACAGTTTTGCCGATCGCGTCCTCCCTCTATCAGAAGATCGATCCCAGGCTAAAATTAGACTGTGGCGGGACAGTATTTCGCTCCCCACGCCATTTGTTCCGCCATCCGAGAATCTTCCACCTGGACACGAGCTGCCGTGCCTGGAAGTGCTTGAATAGACTTCGAACTCAGGTCGGCCGGAGCAAGGACAACTGTGTCCGGTGGGGATTCACAAACCCCTCTAAAGCAGAGTGCATTTGCGGTGCCGTTCCACAAACAATGGACCACCTCATGTCGTGTCCTGCGTGCCCTCTACCTGCACGTTACAGGACTTAATGGAGGCTACTGAGGAGGCAATACTCGTAGCTGAGTTCTGGGCGGACAAAATTTAGGTAGCCATCGACACGCTAAGAAGAAGAAGAAGAAGTTGTTGTTGTTTTAATGTTGCTTTATTTTACCGGTTAGTTCTCCGATTAACTTAAATAAATACTTAAACAAATTTAATCCTTCTTCCAAATTGGAAGAAGCCTATTTCCAGCAGTAGAATTCTATAGATAATGATATTAATGGTAATGATGAAATATTTAAATTACAGTATTTAGTAGGATTATATTTCATTTTATAACAGAACCATGATCTTTCATTCGTGAACTTTACAATTGATTTACGTCCAGAACCTATTTCCTACCTCCTGAGTATATAATAATAAGATGACAACAACAATACACAACACAACACCGTGTTGGTAGCGGCTTAAGAGAATCTACCACCCCATTTCATCCCGTGGGTGTCGTAAAAGTCGACAAGGGGAAAATTAAAATCATAAGATGGGCAGCAGCATCTTCCAGGAACATGTCAATAAATAAACTGCGGTCGCCAACCCACCTGCCAAGCGTGGCAATTATGGCAAAATCGCCCCAAAACGAGAGCTACAAACTTTTGTGGCAATACTTGGGGGAGGCCTATGTTCAGCAGTGGAGTAGTAATAGGCTGAAATGAAGATTAACAAAATTACACAAGACAACACTAATAACAAGACTCAACTAATAAGATACAAACTTAGCCCCGCGGTCTTACACGCGTAAAATACGCTGACCACATAATTGCGCGGTACGATATGGAGCCTCGCTGATCTAAACATTTACAGTTCGGCCCTCCTCGGCTATGTAAGAACCTTCTTCAATAAACGATCTATCTAATCTACATTTTCTTTTTTTGAATCGAATCGATCGTATTTCCCGACATTAGCGAGTTCAAAAATTTAAAATCTCTAGCTTTATTATAGTAGTAAAGATTGTGACAAAATATAATCTGCGCAAATATCATGAAGTAATTTTAGGGTTAAGTTTTAGTTAAACGATTTACCCCATAAAGAGAAATAAATACATAAATACTTTTTATAGATATTTTAAGCTGCCCAATATCATATACTTATGTTCCATATTTTTGTATGTGTAGTACGCTGTTAACCCGACGGCTTTAATAGCTTCGTCGAAAGAGACTCGCGAGCACAGGGCTCGCGAGTAAGAGGAGGTATGTGCCAAAGTGTCCGGCAGAGTAGATCTGCTCCTACCTTTTCCCTATCGAGGCATTTTTTTTATTGGATAAAGTGATGAAACGAGCAAAACGTTCACCTGATGGTAAGTGCAACGTCTGCCCATAAACAAATGCTGTGTCACCAAGAAAATTTCTGTGTGACACGACACTGTGCCCATCTCCCTGAGACATAAGCTCTTAAGTCTCATATGCCCAATGATTACGCTAGCTCTCAGTGCCATTCAAACCGAAACACAGTAATGTTTGCACACTACTGCTTCACGGCAGAATAACTGACCCTGGGGTGGTATCTACCTAGACGGATTCCTGCATAGGAATTCTTCGACCAGTCATCTTTAGGGGCGATTAAGGTTTTAGGATTAAGGGGGGATTAAGGTACGTACAGCCCTTACGTCTCGTGCAGAACAACACCATAATATGCAATGCTGTCACTATACTGCTCGTGGGAACGCAATGGGGAGTAAGAATTTTTGATTCTTACCAAAATGGCGGCGACGTGGTTCGCCACAAGTCTCGTTTCCCACAGGGACGAAAAGTGGGCTACGTATGTGGCCTGCCTTTTCCTTTCTAAGGGAAAAAGGCGTGACTATATGTAAGAATGTATGTAATCACATCTTCGTATGTTATGTTTGTGTGTTGTTTTCTCAAAATTAACTTCGGTAGGCTTCCCTACATGTTTGAAGAAACCGTTTACTAGTTTCGTTTCGGTTGGTGCAGTGACTAAGGGATTGGCTTATGCTTATGGTATATTGGCGAGGGTTCGATTCTCGCACAGGGCAACTACGCCAATACACACGCCAATAAATAATGTGGTGAACATTTTTTTAATATACATAATTTTGCATGCTTTCGTAGTAAAAATGCAAAATTAAAAAAAAAATTAAGATATTCTAGACTTGCAACCATATTTGAACTTCAATTGCAACAAATGAGGTTGCAATTATACAATTAGGCAGTTTATAATAAGGTATTTATAATAAAGGATCTCAAGAGGTAATGTTAAAACGATTTATAGAAATAAACGTTTTAAAACTTCCTTCTTTGTTTATTAAAATATAATATACAAGTATACTAAACGCTTTTAATAAAAGTCGTGCCCAAACAAATTCATCTGCCACTAAAATACAACTAGCCGCTGAATTTCACCATCGCACCATACGGCACAACTTAAAATTCCATCGTCACCACCTTGATGGTTGGAATTCCACCACAGTGCGTTTTTCTCGAAATTTTCTGCCACTCACTTGCACTTTATGGAAAGAGCTGCCGTCAGCGGTTTTTCCGGACCGATACGACTTAGGACCTCCAAGAAAAGAGCCTATTCCTTTCTCAAAGGCCGGCAACGCATCTGCTATTACTCTGGTATTGTAGGTGTTCATGGGCGGCGGTGATCACTTGCCATCACGTGAGCCACCTGCTCGTTTGCTCCCATTCTATAAAAAAAACGTTTGATACAACAATTAAATAAGTAAAAAAATGTTTTTAAGCCAAACGGTTTTATTGTAAAGAAATATAATGCAGATAATGTACTAAAAGCTAAACAGTAATAATGCAGGTAACAGTATTCACACCACTCTCCTCATCAATCTAGAGCATTGATCAGACTAAAATAAAATCGTGAAAATCTCTTAATTATACTTTTGTTTTTAGAAAAATATCCTAGACTCCTATAGGTTAGTTCTTATGTATTGTATAGACTTTTATTACAACACATAAATGTATATAATATGTGGTCTTTATAATGCAGAATCCGTCTAGGTAAGTACCGACCCAGTGCCAGTTATTCTGCCGTGAAGCAATAGTGTGCAAACACTACTGTGTTTAGGTATGAAGGACACTGAGAGTTAGTGTAATCACTGGGCATATGAGACTTAAGAACTGACGTTTCGAGGTGACAGGCGCTGTGTGGTGCCATTTAGAAGTATTCTGTGTGATACAGCATTTGTTATGAGCAGACGTTGCACTTACCATCAGGTGAATGAACATTTTGCCCGTCTCGTACTTTATGCAATAAAAAAACACTGGATGAAAACGTATAAAATGTCATTGTATTAGTAGTAAATGGTATTTTAATTAATTCTGTCTTATTTGTATAATCTGCTCTACTTTTTGATTTACAAAAGGCTGCCTTCAAATCGTGTAACGTATCCTAGTTGTCACGCAATCTGTTCCTATATCGATGGCTTCCATATAAAGTTACAGAGCACTTGATCGGCCTCTGATTCTATTATTTTGCCATTTGAACATAAACTTTATTCATCTGTTTATTGCATAATAGCCCGCAATTCGAATGTGTTCTCATTTGTTTTACTTTGTGAATTCGCCTAGTTCTTTTGACGTATTTTTTCGTTAATTAAGTCGAATAATTATTCATAAAACTTGACAATAATGACGCGCAAGCCACCATTAACAATTATGTTACCGTTGTTAGATAGAACATCTTAATGTCAAATTAAAATGTAGATAAAATCGTGGATTTGAAAAATCAATAAAATAAAAAAAACAGATTCTGCGCATTACTTCTAAGGTCCGCGAATTTAAAACTTTGATGATTTTCTTTGAGATCCCATTATCAGTACTTGACCAAATTTATATATGACCCCTAAGGACCTAAGACCTCCTTTTTAAGAAAAAAATAATCATGGATATCTGTTCATTTGATAAAGAATTATCGCTGAACTTATATACAAAAAGATGCCGACCAATTGAGAACCTCCTCCTGTTTTTGTAGTCAGTTAGACATGGTTTGTATTTTTATTTTCACATGCTTCTCCTATGCTTTATACATTTTTGGATCATCTCCTTTAAAAGATTATCGTTTTAATCACAAGGAGCTGTGACAATGGCGTAATTGTCGAATCCTTGGTGGCGACATCATTGAAATAATCTATTTATTTTTTGAGTCCTGCCAAAGTCGCGGCGACGTGGTTCGCCACCCGTCACGTCTTTTTTCCCGCGAGGGCGAAAAGTGGCCTTCTTGATTGGCCTCTGCTTACAGCTTACATAGGAAATAGGCGTGTCTGTATGTATGTATGTATGTGTATCATAATTGCTGTGTCACATAGAAACCTAGAACTTTGCATTGGAAAGATCTGTAAAAAACCTCACTGCGCTGGTCACCGTGATACTTAAGAGTCTCATATACCTTGTAACTACACTGTTTGACGTGCGCAATTACTGGCACTTAAAAATTGCAATTAACAATGTTAGTGGTGCCGGCACCGGGAATCGAACCCCAGATCACTCGCGTACTATGAAATTAAAACCTAGCGCCTAGCCCCTGAGCTACTACCAGTAAAAACCCTAAATCCCTTTGCATATATCCTTCTAGGTAGGTAACACCTAAAGGCCAGCAGTGAGCAAACATTGCTGTATTTAAGCATTGGGAGCTAGTATATCACTGGGCATATGAGACTTAAGAACTGATGCCTCTGGGGGTGGAAGAAGTGTGGTATCAATGTTTTGGGTGGCACAGCTTGTGTTATGGACAGACGTTGCATTGACCACCAGGTGAACATTTTGCTCGTCTTGTTTTTTTTTATAGAACTTGATGGTATGTGATCACCGCCGCCCATGAACATTAGCATTAGGCCTTTGAGAAAGGTCCCCAATGTATATATTATTCTGCCGTAAAGTAGTAGTGGAAACATTACTGTGTTTTATTTTGAAGGGCACTGTGAGCTAGCGTAATCACTGGGCATATGAGACTTAAGAACTGATGTCTAAGGGTGACGGGCGCAGTGTGGTGTCACACAGAAATTTTCTGGGTGACACATGACATTGTCATGACATGACAAAGACTGACTTTATGACTTTATCGAACAAAAAAAAAAGATTCCATAAAGTTTTCGTGCATGGTAGAATATGTAGCTTTTCTTTCTCCTATAAAAGAAACCGTAAAGGTTGAAATAAAGCGGACGAGCTTTATGGTTTATGGATGATATTTGTTATTCGATTTTCCCACATTGCGGAATAATGTCCAAACGAGGATAAAATCTGCAAGTACAATGTGTCACAGTCGCCTTACGGCTGAGCATTTTGAAATAAAATATACCAACAAAAATAATGCAAATTCATTTCGGTCCTCCGATGTATCAGCTGTGGGTATATTTTATATATTTACGAGTACATGATCTACATATGGTGTTAGTATATCATTATTATTTCCTCTTTTTTTAAAGTGCTTGGTTATGCGTCGATGTTTTCACTCAGTAAAAAAAATACTAACATGTGATATTGTGTTATTTCAACTGGAAATGATCTAGGTGACACAGCATTTGTTATGGGCAGACGTTCCACTTACCATCAGTTGAACGTTTTGCTCGTTTCGTCACTTTATCAAATACAAAAAAAAATTAAAAAACAGTAATTAAATTAGATTAAATCAATTGAAATAATATTAATATAGTATCCAATTTTACGTATACGACTCTTCACTTTCATCAAAAAAATTATTATAATATATTTTCATTATCTAGTAGTTCATTACAGAGAGAGCCAGTCCCTGTTTTGTTACCTTGAGTTGTTACATTTTCACGACTAAACCGCTGAACCGAACATGACGAAATTTCGCAAAGATGTGGCTTGCGTCCTGGAGTCGGACAGATGATACTTTTTATTCCGGAAAATTATATACATAGTTTCCACGGAATATTTAAAAAAACTTTATCCATGACGACGAAATAAGCGAGCTAGCCAGTTCATAATAATAACAGAAACGTTAAATAAAACTAACTTTACAGCACCCTTAATTAATAACTGAAGGAATCTCGGGTCAATTATGTGACATCAGGACGTCAAACATTGCAGTCCTCCGAGGACCATGGGTGCTGCAGATACGGAACGTCGAGATATAAATTGTTAAAAATCGACGCGGTAAAATCCGTTTACTTTACTGTTACTTTACTTTAATGTATATATAATATTAGCTGCTATCTCTGTGCCGAGTTTTTCAAGATTGGTTCAGTGGTTGAGCTCCGAAAAGGTAACAAATAGACGGACGGACTGAGATATTACATCGTCGTCGTCGTCGTCGTTTCAGCCTATCACAAGTCCACTGCTGAACATAGGCCTCCCCCATAGATAGCCACAAAAGTTTGTAGCTCTCTTATTGGAGGGATTTTGCCATAGTTGCCACGCTTGGCAGGCGGGTTGGCAACCGCAGTTTATTTATTCAGATGTTCCAGGTAGATGCTGCTGCCCATCTACTGGTTTTAATTTCCCTCTGTCGACTTTTACGACACCCACGGGATGTGATGGGGTGGTAGATTCTCTTAGGCCGCTACCACACGGCAAGATATTACATATGATAATCGAATGTACAGACAAAAAATAATAACTTTGAACCCGGTTAATGAATTAAATTTAATCGTCAAATTGTTGAATGTTATTGTCAATACTTAGAAGTAAAAATATATTTTATTGTATTACATCCATCTATCACGTAAAAAATATTGAAACAAATCTTCTTTAATGGAATAAAATGGCAATTTTGTGTTATTGAGAAAAAAACATAATATAAATCAACAAGTCTATAATTTAACTAAAAGTAATTCGTCGTTAATACAAGAACTGTTTCCTGACTTGTTTTTATATAGTTTCCTTATTAAATAGAAACCATGAAAAGGGTAAATTGATGTATTATTAAAGCTATTGCACAAAGAGTATTCATACATTCAGTATATCACCCGTTGCAATTCACACGCATACGAGTTCTTTTCGCAGCGAAGTGTAATTTAAACGTTGCACGACGAAGGAATGCGAGATTTGATATTAACATTCCATCCCCGCCGTGGTAGCTCAGGGGCTAGGCGCTCGCTTTAAATTTCATAGTACGCGAGTCACTTGGGTTCGATTCCCGGTGCCGGCACCACTAAAATTGTTAATTGCAATTTTAAGTGCCGATTTACCACGTGCTCGGCGGTGAAGGAAAACATCGTGAGGAAACCTGCATGTCTGAGGAATAAAAAATATTTCGAAGACATGTGAAGTCCGCCAACCCGCATTGGAGCAGCGTGGCGGATTCTTCCTAGTTCCAAAACCCTCTCAGAAATGAGAGGAGGCCTGTGCTCAGTAGTGGGACATTTATAGGCTGAAACTTTACTTTTTTTTTTATTCCATCCCCGGATAACATCTCGAGTAGCCTTTAAATATACAAAAAACTAAATGTGTAGGACATCTATGTCGGGCCACATGAGTAGCTCAGGAAATATCTCATATATTCCATAATCGCGCTATGAAAAGTTTCTGAAATTCGAACTAAATATAATACAACATATAAATATTACTAGTAGGAGGAGACCAGACAACCCGATTTCACCCACCACACACCCACGGGATGAGATAAGGTGGTAGATTTTTTTAAGCCGCTACCACATAGCCTTGGATTAAATACGTTTAATTCGTGTATAGTAAAAATACAATCATGATAGCTACGGAACAGGGCGCTCACCTTAAACTTTAAAGAACTTGAGTTACCTGATTTCGATCCCTGTTGACGGCACTTCTAACATCATCATCATCATCTTAGGATATAGATATATGATCATCATTTTATGATTTTATGAATCATAAAAATGATGTTATATCGTTTCAGCCTTACAGTCCACTGTTGAACATAGGCCTCCCCCATAGATTGCCACAAAACACGATCCTGTGCCACCTGCACTTCAAAAAGTTGTTCTGCAATGTTTTTTTACCCCGTGCTCAGCGGTGTAGAAAAACATCGTGAGGATGTACGAGTATGTCTATGGAATATAAATATACCAACGACATGTGAATTTCCATGAGCAGCATGGCAGACTATTCCCGGATGATAAACTCTCACAGAAATGAAAGGAGGCCTGTGCTCAGCAGTGGAACATTTATAGGCTGTACCTTTACAAACTTTATTGTGATACAGGCGGTATATAAGCACGAGTACACAACTAATTACTCTCTTTTCGCTAACTATTTCTGTCTCATCTATCATCATCATAATTTTTCATCAGCCTTTCTTAGTCTGTTGAACATAGGCCTCCATCACAGATTGCCACAAAATAGGGTCCCGTGCCACTTGCAAAGCCGTGCAGGTCATCTGACCTGCCACTGGTCTATATTCAGCAGTGAACTTGTGATGGCCTAAAATGATAATGATGAATCAAAACATTGCGTTATGCGCCGTACTCTTATGTACAGCTCGACCATTTTAAGCTGGTATTGCAAACCGATTTACATACGTTATTTCCACCGATATTACGATGTTAATAGAATTCAATAGTGCACGATGCGCTACTAGATATTCACCAAATCGAAATTACTTGCTGCGGGCTAAAATTTTAGCATTTGAAATCAAACGACTGCCTTATGTCATGAGTGTAAAACGTTATGATGAAATTAAAATGATTGTAGCTTATATTTATTTTGCGAGCTTCTTCTATTTTATAGTTATTTCTTCTATTTCAACATCAGCCTTTTAATAGTCAACTGCTGGACTTAGACCTCTCCCCAGAAGTGAGGTGTCATCACGCTTGCCAGGCGGATTGGTGATTGCAGTCCCAGACGCCTCGCAGCTTTGACGCTGATGCTCGTCATCAGTCTGTTTATTTTCTGTATGCATTCTGTATTTTTAACGAATCTTATTCTGGCTATGTAAGAACAGATTAGACCTTCCAATGCAGGAATCCGACTAGGTAGGTACCATGCCCTGGGGACAGTTTTTTTTTATTGGATAAAGTGATGAAACGAGCAAAACGTTCACCTGATGGTAAGTGCAACGTCTTTTTTCTTTTTTTTTTCTTTTTAAAAAACGATGCCCCACAGTAGGATTTCTCCTGTGTCGTGGGTACGTTTTACAGACATAAATTCCACATGCACAAACCACCCAGACCCGGAACAACTATATGTAGGCCATACAAATATTTGTCCCGTGCGGGAATCGAACCCGCGACCCTGCCCATAGCAAATGCTGTATCACCCAGAAAATTTCTGTGTGACCCTGAGGCATAAGTTCTTAAGTCTCATATGCCCAGTAATTACGCTAGCTCGCAGTGCCATTCAAACCGAAACACAGTAATGCTTGCACACTACTGCTTCACGGCAGAATAACTGGCCCTGAGGTGGTACCTACCTAGACGGATTCCTGTATAGGAATCCTACCACTAGTAAGTTTAATTCTTCCGTGAAGCAGTAGTGTGTAACCATTACTGAGTTTTGGTCTGAAGGGCACTGAGAGCTAGTGGAATCACGGGGCATAAGAGACTTAAGAACTCGTGTCTCAGGGTGACGGGAGCAGTGTGGTGTCACACAGAAATGTTCTGGGTGACACATCATTTGTTACGGGCACTTACCATCGAGTGAACGTTTCGCTCGTCTCGTCACTTTATCCTATAAAAAACCCACGACATGTGATGGGGTTTATTTTATGTAATGTTACCACGTCTTTGATATTGGTGTTTCTGATGAATGCATTTTTCTAATCCAACAAAAGCTTTATAGTCATCCGATATGAATATACGTTATTGAATTCTGTGTGCGCTGTCCATACATTAAAGCGCGAATTTTTAAAAAAAATATTTACACCTCAAACTATTAAGGATTTCTTTTATTATTTTCATGGGATGCCTGTTATTCTACCGTGGATTAGAAGTGTGCAATCGTTTTTATGCTTCGGTTTAAAGGAGATTGAAATCTAGCGTAATTAATGATGACTCTTGGCCGATTTGCGACCACGACAACTACCGAATACTGTCGGAAATTATCAACTGCGCTGGGGATATTATAGTACCACAAGTGTACGCGCAAACACATGGGCACTCACTTGTCCTAACTTATCCGTGCTCCATGTAACTCTCACGTGATAAGATCGAAATAGGCCAAGATGCAGTGTCGGAGACACATGGGCAATCACAACAAAACCAGATCCAAAAACCAACAATTTTTTTTTAGTTTTCGCAATAATGTTGGCTCCTGGGATTCGAATCCAGGACCCGTGGCGTTGTAGTCAGGTACTTATTTCCTCGTCTCGTCACTTACTTCTAAAAAATAAAAAAAAAACAAAACAACAACCATATATATATTCCACGGTAGTCTTCTTTTGGAGACAGTTTTAGAGAAAAGAATATGCCTCGCTCATCCAGTGCTCGTCACTAAATGTGAGTAGTAATGGTACGTGCTGATTTGCTGTGATGGGCAGCGGAGAAAAGCATGATAAGGAAACTTCACGCATGTCTGAGAAATAAAAATATTTCGGCGACATGTAAAGTCCGCCAAACCGCATTGGAACAGCGTGGCGGTACTATATTCTCAGCTCTCGGGCCGCCATTGCATGACTTCATTAAAAAGGTTTATGTTAAAGTACGTAAGTTTATAACGTAAGTATTGTTGGAATGTGTGACCGAACCATTACTTATGTACATCTATGGTAGACAATAGAGAATCGCCTGTGAAGTTAATTTTTTTTAATTTTTGCTCACCTGTCTTCTACGACAGACTATATTATTTTATCTTTCATTACCGACCATTAACCCATCCATACTTATATTATAAATGTGAAAGTAGCTCTCAGGACGAACATAGGATACTTTTTTTTCGGAAATTCAAAGAGTTCCCTCGGTATTTTTTAAAAACCTAAATCCAGCGGACGTAGTCGAGTGCTTTAGCTAGTCAAGTATGAATTCCTAATTGAAGGTGTAAAAGCTTACATCTATTAATAGAAATATTAGTTTCAGAGATCCTGACATACTACTAACCGAGTTTTTGTCTACATGACACTGGCATATTCATCAGCGACTGTAATCATAAAGACATAAACACATTTATTCCGACACTACAGATTTCAGTCACAAATTACAATACAGGTATAAACAAAATTAATACGAATAAGAATAAAATAAAAAAAAAACGGAAGAAAATCAATTAACGAAAAAAAAGTAATCACTGTCGCATGTTTTATAACAACTAATAGTGCTTTTAAACATTCACCCCTTCGTCCATTAAATAGTGTCAATGAAAAAAAGCATTATCAAGCCATATTTAATTAACCAACTTCCGTTACCAACATAAAACACATTAAACTGACACGAATCCGTATCAACTTTAAAGCTCGTTTAGTTAAACGCTTTTAAATGTTTCAGTTGATTTCTATGATTATTTTATATTTTCATTTATATACCTGTAATCTATTATTGCTAAAGTATGATCAAGTCAGTTTATTACATATTTGTATACTGTTAAGCGTATATATTTTCAAAACTAAAAGCGGAGGGATTATGAAAATAGTAGGTAGTATAATTCGCAAATTGCGTCGAGGAGTCAGACAGGGGGATGTTATATCCCCGAAACTGTTTACCAATGCACTGTAGGATGGTTTAAGACGTTAGACTGGAAAGCACGGAGCATCAACATCAACGGTGAACACATTCCACATCTACGCTTTGCCGGTGATATCGTCATCGTGGCAGAATCGCTGCAGGAATCGCAAGAGATGCTGAACAGTCTAAATGACTCCTCCCGACGTGTTGGTCTGTGTATGATCTGAACAAGACGAAAGTCATGTTCAACGACCTCGTCATCCAAGTTCCAATAACCGTTAATGGCGAAACTCTCGAAGTTGTTCAGGACTAGGTTTACCTCGGGCAGATAGTGCAATCAGGTAGAAACAGCTTCAAGAAAGAAGCCGATAGGAGGATTCAACTGGGCTGGGTAGCGTTTGCGCGTAGCACAAAGCCTGAAGACGAAAGTCTTTAATTAGTGTGTTCTGCCTGTACTCACCTATCGTGCTGAAACGTGGGCACTGACGGTACGACTGCTCCACAAGCTCAAAGTCACTCAGAGAGCAATGAAAAGAGCTATGCTCGGGGTTTTTCTGGTGGATAAGATTCGAAATGAAGAAATCCGCCGGAGAACTAAAGTTACCGGCATAGCCTTTCAAGTTCGTTGGAGTAGGCGAATCCTGGAGTGGAGACCACGTTTAGGCAAACGTAGTGTGGGGCGTCCCCTGGCTATATGGTGCGACGATCTGCGCAAGGCGGCTGGCAGCAACTGTATGCGTGAAGCCGAAGATCGGGCTAAATGGCGCCTATAGGGAGAGGCCTATGTCCAGCAGTGGACTGCCGCAGGCTGATGATGATAATTCGCAAGCTTAACCCTATAAGAGAATATCAATGAAGCTTCGTAGAAATGCACGCAAAGATGGAATGAATGTATTTTACCATCAGGATTATGACCAAAAAGTATTAATGCGAGTGAGAGAGCATCAAGCCTACACACATTGAGGGTAACATAAAACGAAGCAGAATTTTGGTACCGAGACCTTTACCTCTTCAAGTCGTAAAATATTTAAATTTACTACTCATAGTTTAAAAAGTAA
Organism: Luehdorfia chinensis; assembly: GCA_019845155.1. NCBI lineage: Eukaryota > Metazoa > Arthropoda > Insecta > Lepidoptera > Papilionidae > Luehdorfia > Luehdorfia chinensis. Next base: position 832,793 of record JAHVAK010000587.1, read on the forward strand.
CTCAAAAAGTATTATATTAACGACAACCTTACTGTCAGTGGTCAAATATATCCAGAAATTTTGCTATCATTATCATGGATATAATTTTAGTCCATTAAAATTTATGACTGATCAGAGAACCACAAGCGTTCTGCGAGATGATGAGCCGAAAGAATGTGAGTTGTGAGTGAGCTACACAGCCAGATCAGAGGAGATTTTTCGGAACTTCATTATATAGCCACAATCTTTGAAAATTTTCATAAGCTTCTCCTTAGGTTATAAAGATTGCTATTGTTACAATGTGCACGCACTGTACGTCATATCAGATTTATTGGAATAAGATTTCTGCCCCTGTAATTCTCATTAGGCAAACTCGATTAGGTTACTTTCTTTAAAGTACAATATATCCTTTTTCTGATATCTCAAAGCTATAAGACTTTTATTATTTTTGAAGAATGAAATTTCTTCCCTTCCTTTGCATCTTCCTTCCTGTCATTTAATTCACCAGTTCGTACGAAATCGTTCAGTGGAAACATTAAAATTATTAAGTTTGTTGTTATACAAACAAAGTTCGTTCTTATAAAATAATCATAAACAGCTAGAGATGACAAATGGAACCTTTTTCGAGATCCTTATCGTTGATCGCCGTTCACCGCAAAAGGGTCCTCAGATAACTGTTTGAAGAAAGTTTGTCGAAAATGTCTTAGCGTTAGAGTTGATCGTCAGCTTAAAGTTACGGTATACTAATACTCTGTTGAATTAAAATAAGATTTTTTGCAGATTTCAAATTTCTATATAATGTTACACTCTCAGACTTGAATTTGTATTTTCCAGAAGTATGCTTTTTCTTGTGAAGCTCAAATCATTAGACGTGACCAGTTCTATTTTATTAGATAAAGTGACGAGACGAGCAAAACTTTCACCTGAAGACTTCTGAGTGGCATCACACTGCGGCCGTCACCTTGAGACATCAGTTCTTAAGGCTTATATGCTTAGTAATTACACTAGCTCTCAGTGCCCTTCAGACCGAGACACAGTAATGTTTGCACACTACTGCTACTCGGCAGTATAACCTAACCCTACGCTACCACCAGTTTAAAGGACTTTTTTGTATTGCGGTCGCAAATTCACCTGCGAAGGATTTCGACTATTGTAAAGGAGAGAAAGTTAATTTGCTAAGATCCGCATGCAAAATGTCTTCAAAACTAGGTGTATTACCTTTTTGATCTATTAACCATATTTCGACTATGGTAATCTAATTAATTAATGGATGAAATAACTCTAAATAAACTTAATAATTTCTACATTTTTTTTGTATTTTAAGATAAGCATTTTATTTATTTATTCTTCATTGCAGACACCTTAAACTACAGGCTACAATGGGCGGGCTTAATGCCTAGTGGCATTCTCTAGGTATTCCCAGTAAACCCTTGTTATGGTGAAAAGTAGATTGCAGGTGCTAACCAAAGAATAAAAAAATAACTGTAGGAGGACCCAAAAGTTAGTATTTATAAATTATTATATGTAATATACAGTTTATATAAAATAACAAACACTATGTTGATCACTATCGTTCATCATAACAGTCCTTGAGAAAACTTTTCAAGACGAGCTCGACGTGATCGACCGTTCTATTAACGAGTGGAGAACAAATTTGTCCAAACAACTTCAACTCTGAGAGCATGACGTTTTAAATAAATGCTGAGATTAATACTATTAATATATAGTACAAAAAAGTGTAAAAAAAAAGTAAAGTAACAGCCTATTAATGTCCCACTGCTGAGCACAGGCCTCCTCATATTTCTACGAGGGTTTTTTTTGTGCCGGGAAGAGTGCGCCACACTGCTCCATTGCGCATTGGCAGCCTTAACATGTCTTCGAAATATGTATTATTATTCAGACATGCAGGTTTCCACACGATGTTTTTCTTCATCACTGAGCACGTGGTATATTAAAACAAAATTTTAGAGGTACTGGCACCGGGGATCGAAGTCAGGTCACTTGCGTGCTATGAAATTTAAGCCCGCCCCCTGAATGTATGTGGTGTATTATAAATTTATATTTTTAAGGAAATGTTAGGAATATAATAAGTTTAAATCGATCGTTTTGGAAAATATGATTTAAAGACAGTTAAGCAACGGTCTGTAAATGAGCCACTGTTGAGCTCAGGCCCCCTCTCGTTTTTTGAGAGGTATTTGGAACATTTGTACAAAAACACAAAATATTGTTATTGGGATATTCATAGAGCTTTCTCTCGTCTAGTTAGGGTATTTTTTTTTTATTTCATAAAGTGATGAAACGAGCAAAACGTTCACTCGATTGTAATGCTGTGTCACCCAGAATATTTCTGTGTGACACCACACTACGCCCGTCACCCCATAACATGAGTTCTTTGGTCTCTTATGCCCTGTGATTACGCCAGCTCTCAGGGCCTTTCAAACCGAAACACAGTAATGTTTGCACACTACTGCTTCACGGCAGAATAACTGGTCCTGGGGTGGTACCTACCTAGACGGAATCCTGCACAGCAATCCTACCAGACGTCTCAAAGTGACGAGATGCCACAAAAAAGACCAGGTAATACCTACCGAGACGGTACCTGCATATGTATCCTACCACCAGTGAAATATAAATAATATTTTTAAATATTTAGAAAAGATACAATAAATAAGATATTATAAGGCATATACTGAACATAATACCATACAATAAATCATATGAATAAAACCCAAACCAGACGGGAGCCCTCAGCAGGGGAGACCAAACGGCCGAGGGTTACGGCCTTGTTTATTATTAAGAAAACCAATAATTAAAAAAGACGTATGATATGATTTCCTGTAAATAAAGACGCATATGATATTTAATTGTATTCCTTGTTAAAAATCCAATAAAATAAAATATCACGTGGCAAATAATTACGGATGTGGTAGTCTGAGGAGACTACCACATCCGTAATTATTACTACGAGTATGTCAAAACAAGTGGACAACCCACCACAAGACGCCATCGCATACATAATACTAAATGAAGATGAATTGCATAATACGAAAAAAAATTTTTTCTACAGTATTATTAAACCAATTTTAATGTGAAATTATTGTTATTGATATGAAGAGGCAAAATTTTCACACGCTAAATTTATTGTCACGTTAGTAAAATAAAACTGTCAAAGAAGAACTCTCCATATAAAAGAAATGATGCCTCCGCACTGGGATTTCTGCTATACCGTCGTAGCATTTTACAAACATAAACTTCACACGCACAACTCAACCAGACCCGAAACTTTGTTCCACAGCGCCCGTCACACTGAAGCATCAGTTCTTATGTCTCAGTATGACTATCGCTCAGTGCCCTTCAGACCGAAATACAGATACTCGTATGTTTGCACACAACTGAATAACTACGGCTGAATAACTAGCCCTAAACGGGTAAATAAATATTATTAGAGTATTCACTTTATTGCATGTAATCTTAATTATTTTTCTAAAATTTTGTTACCCGCTATAATATCAGCTGTCTGTCAGTGAAAGTCCTGTCACAACCGTTCCAGCCGCAGAGATTAGCCGGAACAATCAGACAGACAGACACAGACCGACATACAAAAATTTTAATAATAGTGCTTTTTTCTTATAAGTACAAAAAAGCTGTTATTTTGTTATTATAAACAGACACTTCCATTTTATTTATTTTTATAGATAAAAATAATGCACAAATTTTTAAATTCACCAATCTAATTCTAACCGTCAATACTAACCTCAGCATTAATGTTACCTAAAACTCAAAGTTTGCAGTTGTTTGAGCAAATTTTGTTCTTCGTCCGCTAACAGGAAAGGATCACTGCGAACAACGTTTTAAAAGTTTTTGTCGAGAATCATTATGATGAATGCTAGTGATGAGCTGTGTTGATTTTATTTTTATTAGTTTATGTTTTTTTAAACTTGTCCGGCAGAGTAGAATATCACCTACCTCTTTCCTACCGAGGTAGTCGTAAGGAGCAAATAAGGTATTGTACCGACAGCCTTTATGCAGCCTTCACGCAGAATAACACCATTATATGCAATGCAGTTGCTATGGTGCTCGTGAGAACGCAATGGGGAGTAAGAATTGTTTGTTTTTTTTTGCGACGTGGTTCGCCACCCGTCACTACTCGTTTCCTGCGAGGACGAAAAGTGAGTTGCTGAGTGGCCTCCGTCTACATCTTATATGGGAAAAAGGCGTGACAGTATGTATGTAATCTTTAAAAAAGGACGACTATGAAAATAGTCAATGATTTCAGTTTCTATATTTCTTTCTTAATTCATCATCATCATAATTTCAGCAGATCATATCTCAACTGCTGAATTGTGAAGTCATCTTCTTCCCTCATAGATTGCCACAAAAACGGTCCTGAGCCTCCTGCATCCATCGACTTCCCGCAAAACCTTCGATACGAGGTTGCCATTCGAGAACCTTTCTTTGCCTAAGATTATCGGTTCTACGATCCAAACGACGGGCCTATTACCACTTCACCATTCACTTGTTACACGAAATTGGGGTAGACCACATCTATCCAGTTACTACGACCCTGGCACACATTTTTCGCTTCTTCTACTTTTATTAACGTTTTCATACAAGCTAATCGGCTACTTTTTACGTTGCTTCAGAAGGTCCCGGATCTGACGTTACACTCGCCTCATAAATCTTTTTCGTCAATCTTCTTTTAGTCATCCTCTCTACGTGTGCATCTGAGCATCCCCTTCTCTATCTTCAACCACACCGCAACGTAAAAATACAGCGTATAACTCGGTAACGACTTCGTAATCTCATATAATGTGAATTTACATAAAGCTTTCACAAAAATGGCAGCGTTTCTGAAGGCCGAGACGAACTTTTTTAAACGACGAAGATAATGGAAAGAATAACAAATTTAACATTTCAACTTTCGCAAATACTAACAGGACAAATAGCCATGACTAATTTAAGCTGGTAATTGTTGTTTTTTTTTTAAGCCGAGAACGTTTTAATCACGTTTACTTATTTTCCATATACCAAAATGTAAGCTCAGAGGAAACTAAGCATTTTATAGCAATTTGTTTTTTTTCTCTAGAGGTTACTGGAATACAAGAAAAAACAGGAAAGCACACAAAGAAGCTCTATTAATTTTATCAACCTTTATTCAAAATTTCAGCCTCATTACCCTGACACAAATCCTTACAAACTTAAACCTCATTTAGTAAATCGCTTTTCAAGCGGTTTAGCTGCTTTATTTCAAGCAAACGTTAAATTTTTAACAATTTTGTTGGTTTTTCTTTTCCCGATTTAAAATATTTCAATTATTAAAATAGCAAACAGGTAACAGGCTATTTAAAATTTTATATAGCTTTTTTCCTTGACTTACCAAGTCGGTCTATAATTTGTACAAAAACACAAATTGTTGTTTTTCGGGTCTGGTTGTGTTACACAATTGGAATTTGTCTGTAAAATGCACTCATCATACAGGAGAAATCCCAGTGTGGAACATAGTATTAAAAAAAAAACAAAAACAAAAAAGCATCCGTGGAACTTGTACACGTGTTAGAAGTGAAACTTATATATTAGAAATTTGGTTAAAATAATAATAAATTAATTAAAAGGTGTGTTTTAGATACGATGATGATGATGACGATGAAAAATCACAAAATCTTTAACAGTGCTTTTAACCTTTTTTTAAGAAAAATGGTATTTTCAAAAAAGTGTATATCCAATTAGGTGATTCTAAAATCGGGCGGCATTCATCGACGAATTGACAATGATAGAAAATTGACGTTTAGTTGCGCGACTATTGAATTAGCGATGAAAATATAGTATTTTGCGTACTATAATATTTTCTATAATATAAAGTACAATTGACTAAAATACTTAAGTTTAAAGCCTAAGTGTTAGGAATATTATAAATTTAATTAAATTAGTTTTTCTACTTAAGTATGAAAGAAGCATATTTATATACTTTTAATCTTGACCTTATGAATGTACAATATTTATCTCTCGACGAGTATTTCTGGTGACGAATAAATACTATTCGACCTCTTAAAACATTTTACATTAATAAAGTCGTATTCAAAACTTATAATTTACTTTATAAGAAGTTAGCACTAACTATCATTCATGTGAAACGATAAGTTTTTAGAACTAGTATAGTTGAGCTGTTGTTCGCCCGATAGTAGTAGCTGAAAATCGTGAGATCGAGAGACGAAGCACCGTTGAAAAGTTTTGTCCAGAGCCGTATTGTAAATAGTATCGAAGTCAGTGGCGATACTTTAACAGTTCGCTTTTGTACCTCATCCCTAAAAGAGAAACTACCATTCAAGTCAAGTCAAGTCAAAATTTCTTTATTCAATTTAGGCTTGTTTAACTGGTGGTAGGATTCCTATGCAGGAATCCGTCTAGGGAGGCACCACCCCAGGGCCAGTTACTCTGCCGTGAAGCAGTAGTGTGCAAACATTACTGTGTTTCGATTTGAATGGCACTGTGAGCTAGCGTAATCACTGGGCATATGAGACTTAAGAACTTAAGTCTCGGGGTGACGGGCACAGTGTGGTGTCACACAGAATAATATAATAAAGCGTGCATTAAATGGCAGAAACAATGAAGACTAACCGCAGAAATAAAGTAAACCCTTAAACACGTTTTGGTTGCTAAGGTCGTATCCAATGTATATAAATGCAACATTTGGTCAAGACAACAGTGAATGAACGTGAGTGGCATAAAAGTCGACAGAGGGAAAATGAAAACCAGGAGATGGGCAGCAGCATCTGCCTGGAACATCTAGACCTGGAATAAATAAACTGCAGTTGCCAATCCGCCTGCCCAGCGTGGCAACTATAGCAATATCACTCCAAAATGAAGCTAGAAACTTTTTTCGCTATCTGTGGAGGAGGTCTATGTTCAGCAGTGGACTTGTGATAGGCTGAAACGACGACGACGACAAGTTAAATGTCACGATTTGTATATTTAAAGATGTTGTAAGGACTTTAAATTACGTAAAGCCCCTTAGTATGATTTATTCACAAAATTTTGATGTAATAAAATAAAAATCAAGATTTGGAACATTGCCCAGTTAAAATTCTTGACATATTTCTTCAATCTCAAAATTCGAAAGGCGAAAAAGACGCTCCTTCGCGGCAAAAACTTTAATAGAATTTTCTTCTTGACGAATTCCTTAAAAACATCAGATATTTTAAAAGTACATAAAAGTACAACTTTATGAAAGAAAGTACAAACAAATTCATTAAAAGTTGACGGTTCCTTCGGAATTATTACTTGCAAACAATTTTTTCCCCGAAACGAAAGTTTTGGAGATTATATCATTTTATTTTTATTTAAATATTTTGATGTAACTTTCAGTAGCCGAGTTACGAAGTTCAACTTCGGGTACCATTATTATAGCATAGAATATTCCCATTTTCGTTTTTTTAGAAACAAATTTAAAAAAATATAAATAAATAACTACTAATAGTTAATTATATCTCTTAATATATCATAAAAAAGGTTACTGTACTCGTTTGTGAAAGCAAAGCGGGATTAGGAAAATTAATTTTGATTGAGTAATTTTCAGATGCATAGATGTGTAATTTTTGGACAAAGGAATATTTTTAATTTATTTAGACACAATATATTTTAGCTAATATTATAGCGGCAGGAGAAGAAAGGTTCTAGAGTGACAACCTCTTACCGGCAAACGCACCTGACCACCTGCACGATTTTGCGGGAGGTCGATGGATGGGTGGCTCGGGACCGTGTTTTGTGGCAATCTTTGAGGGAGGCCTATATTCAACAATGGACTAAGATAGGCTGAAATGATGATGATAGAGGCAGATATAATATAATTACAAAAAAAACTATCGATTGGAAACTGGAGCCATCGTTTGAACAAATTCAGAAATTTTTGTTTTCGGGTCCTATTGTGTTTTGCATACTATATTTCGGTCTCTAAAACGCAACCACGATACAGGAGAAAGGGGCATTGTTAATTTTAGGAATAAATAAAAACAAAATATACCTAATAATTATTAAACTCCAAATAACATTTTATTAATAATTATATATTTGAAAGTACTCAAAAAGCAATCAAATGAGTCTTTAAAAAAAAACTAAAATAATTATTAATATAGCGAGAAAAAGAATGTTTCGGGTGTAGTTGTGATGGTACGAGTATGAAAATATTCATCGTCTTTGGGCGAATAAGTAGTCAGGCTTTTGATAAGTTTTTTTTTTATATAAGTAATGTGAAAACATTATAAAGAAGTCTACTAAAAGTATATTAATTTATGTATATAATATACAAATGCAAATTCGGACTATACTCGCCTCACCTCCTTTTGCAGTACAATTTCATGTGTTGGTAAATAACAAAATGTTGTTTTTCCCCGATCGCCACATGAGTGTAGTTTTTCTCATTCCACTATTCTGTAAACGCTTTGCTAATGTAATTTTATTAAACAATAGTGATGTGTCGCTCGGTTCGCGCAGTGGCTAAGCTCTTGGGTTCTGCGCCGCGAGTCACGGGTTCGATTATATTTTATATATATATTTAGTTGGGACTTGATATTTATTTTACATATATATTTAGTTGGGACGCGTGAGTGCCTCTGTGTTTGCGCGTACACTTGTGGCACTATAATATCTCCTGCGCAATTGATAGCTACTCGTATCGACAATATTCGAAAGTTGTCGCCGTGGTCGAAATCGGCCAGGAGTATATCATTATCATATTTAGTATATTTGTATGGCCTACACATAGTTGTTCCGGGTCTGGGTGGTTTATGCATGTGAAATTTATGTCTATAAAACGTACCCACGACACAGGAGAAATCCTACTTTGAGGCATCGTTTTCAATATCAATATTAAAAAAAGGCATGTTGTTTAATCTTGATAGTTTTCTTTTCGATGTATGATTTGTCGGCGTGCATTGGTTTATAAAGGTGTTAACATGGTAAGTGGCCATTTTAATCTTTATACCGCCTTCAGTTCTCCAGCTATTATCTGCCTCAGTGAGGGTCGGCGGTCTTCAGATGTCATTTTTTTACCACCGCAAGGCCCGTTACTTTGCCGTGAAACGTCTAGGTAGGCACCACCGCGACCGGCGCCGACTCAAAAAAGGAACTTAATTATTAAGACTAAAAAGTCTTTGGCTAAAGGCCAGATCGGACGGTCTGATCTGGGGAGGATTTCTCCTGTTTCCCGTAAATCTTTACATGTTGTATATATAGTTCGCATCTCAGAAACTTTAATAGCGCGAGGTTGGATATAAGATATTTTCTTGAGCTACCCATATGGCGACGTAGATGTCGCTACAAGTTTTAGTAAATTATTGGCTTTTCAGTTTTTTTTTCGACAGTTTAGTTATTTTGGTAAATAGTTTTTTTTATTTAAAATACACACGATACATGGAAAGTCCTAATGCGTGCGTATCGTGTGTGCGTCAAACAGGCATAGATTCCACATTCCTGTTTTCAAAGAAACCAAAGCATAAAACACTTAAGTAAATCTTCTTCATTTAACCTAAAGTTGTGACTTTCCATAATAAATTAATAAAGCGTGCAAAGAAGCCATATTTACTTTACAAACTGTCGGTAAAATGTTAAGCTTCATAACACTAACATAAATCCTTATTATATTTAAGCTCATTTAGTATATCGGTTTTTAAGTGTTCCTGAGGCTTTGTATTAAACAAATGCTATAATTAAGGTTATATTAAATTTACAATTAACCTTAAATAAGCAAAAAAAAGATTCTATGCCTTTCTGAAAGCCTGGCAACGCACCCGTAATTACTCTGATGCGAATGTTCACAGGCGGCGGTAATCACTTACCCTCAGTCACTCAATCCTCAAGCGTACAAAACGTTCACCTGATTCACCTTTCAACAAAAAAAAATGTAAAACGTGCTGCACCCCATTACGACAGAGGAAGGACATAAAATCAAAACTACAGCATAGACTCGTAACTCAAAACAAACATCTAACTCATATGAGTTAGAAAGCAAGAAGAATTGGAAGATGAAAGCAATTGAAAAATTGTAAGTTCGTCGAAGCTCCGATTCGCTGAAATTTTTTACTCCACTGTTAATCGGATTATTGATGTACATTTGCAGATTATTTACCGCATAATGTACCCAACGATTTAAAAAAAATACATGATATAATTTTTTTTTATTTATACTACATAATTAATGTTAATATTTATACTACTTTTGTTAAAATACTGCGAAAATAATTATAAATTTGATTAGTTACTTCTTACCACAAAACTTTTCTTATTTGTTTTAACTTTAACATTGAATTTTATTGTACTAAAATTCCTAAATACATATACATATTTGTACGTCTTTTGGCATGGCAAAACATAGAGGATTTAACATTAAATGTAAAATATCATATTATGTACCTTTATTTACACGTAAATGAACATAAACTTGGAGCAGGCTGTTTTATTTCACATTTCGTGGTATCAATCATTGACTTCTTTATAGCGCTTTAAGCTGTAGAAGCATGTACATATATGTAAGCCGTAGACAGATTGTATAATTCGTCTTTAAGCAAAGAGCGTCGTCTGTTTAAAAACGATCGAGAGGTTGTAAAATGTCGAAGGCAAATTGACGAATGTTTCTTATCATATTCATTTCGCCAACAGTCATAAGTAAGGGATGAAGATAAATATAATTGGTTTTATAAGTCGTCTGTTTTTTTTCACGTAACAAAGTATAATGATGAAGTAAGTATTAATCAAACTTTTGTTTTCATCAGGAAACAAAAAGAAATATTTATTATAATATATAGTTACTTGAAAAATGTTTTATATTGTTGTCTTATTTTAAAATGTGAGGAAAACTATCGCAGAACCGTATTGGCCAACCACAACTCCATGTAGTCTTGTCTACCCTACCCCTAGAGTGTTTTTGTAAAGCGGAGTTCCGTCCGCCTTGCCACGCTTACCTGCGAAGCTTCAGCTTTTTGGTTTTTGGCCTTCGGACGCTTCTGCTCGCACTGTAGCCTCCGCTTTGTTACGTAAGGGCGGAGGCGATTAGAAATTATGGTGATAAATATTCAAATTTTGAGGTTCAATCTATAAAATTCTTTTCTTTTGTTATATCCCAAGGTTGGTGTATTGACTTGTCATGGAAGTGGTGTCGAGGGGTATAGTCTACTCCAGCAATATTCGTTATATCGTATTTTGCATACCAATAATACTTCGTAGGAGTCCATCCAACGCCAGTTTCCATAGACATTTTTACGTGCCGGATGACTTTAAAAAAATTTTCACTATTCGTTTTATATAATAATCAACCGACAATCTGCCAACGACATGTACATTGGAAGTGATTGCTGCGAATATTTTTAACTTAAAATGGTGGAGCTTCTCAATTAGATTTTTTTCTATGTTACCGCATATCTGTGATGCTACTAGAGCAATATGGAATCACTCAAAACACAGTATATTAATATGATTAAAATTCATTGACTTAATGCAATATGAAGATCTATGTCTATCTCGGGAAAGGAATACGTACGCTAAATTTTAAGTCAAAAGGTCTTGTAGTTGCGGAGATATCGGGATGAGTCAGTGGTAAATAGCTTTTGTATACGATCGCGATCACTTCTACGCCGCGGGTACTGATTTCGAATCCAAGCCGGAGCCAACATTTGTGCTAAAACACAAATTGTTGGTTTTCGGGTCTGGTTGTGTTGTGATTGTCCCTGTGTTTCTGACACTGCATCCTAGCCTACCTCCGATCTTATCGCATCAGCGTTACATCGGGCGCGAGTAGGTTGGGACGAGTGAGTGCCTCTGTGTTTGCGCGTACACTTGTGCCACTATAATATCTCCTGCGCAGTTGATGGCTCTCGACAGTATTGGGAAGTTGTCGCCGTGGTCGAAATCGGCTAGGAGAACATCATCACATCATCATCATATCATATAATATATTTATATCTTTACTTAAGTGTATACGAACGAGGGATAGAATGCACTACAAAGTTTAAAAAGAGCCAAATAATGAAACACTTATAATTACTTATAAAAGATACAGGAATTACTGTAATGATATTCTAAAAAAATGTAAAAGAAATTATGAAAGCAACGAATTAAAAATTGCAGGAAATGACAATAAAAAAATTTGGACAGCTATTAAAAATATAAATAACCTCAATAAACCTAAAGATTTGCCTTCGGAGCTCCTTAATGTAAGAAATACTCCTATAAAATCAGTAAATGCAGTTAACCACTTTTTCTCTAACGTGGGTGCGAATTTAGCTAACAAATTCACATCACATGTACCTCATCTTCCTCCTAATATCAATAACACATCCGCCACTTGTACCTCTTTTGTTCTCCTAGCTACAAACGAAGAGGAATTCGAAAGACTTATTTTAAACCTTAACCAAGAAAGTTGTACAGGTTGGGATCATATTTCTTCAAAACTTTTAAAGTGTTTAAAAAATCTTATCGTTCCACCGCTAACTCATATATTTAATAGATGCTTAACTGAAGGTATTTTCCCTACTTCTCTTAATAAATCAATTATAATCCCTATCTACAAAAGTGGTGAAAGAGACAATTTTTCAAACTATCGCCCTATTTCCATTCTGCCATCCCTATCTAAGATTCTAGAAAAGATCATAAATGTTAGAATTGTTAAATATCTAGAAGACAAAAAGATTCTCTCAAATGCTCAGTATGGTTTTAGAAAAGGCATCTCCACTTCTGACGCTGTTCATTCTCTAACCAATTATATTGTACAAAATTTGGATAACAAAAAGAAAGTTTTAACTGTCTTCCTTGATCTCCAAAAGGCATTTGATACTGTCTCCTTTCCCAAGCTATTAGCTAAACTTGAAAATATGGGCATAAGAAACATACAATTGCTACTCCTACAAAATTACCTGCAAAATCGCTCTCAACGAGTGAAACTCGGAGATATTGTCAGTGAAGAATGCTCTGTTAGCTATGGTGTGCCACAAGGCAGCATTTTAGGTGCAACACTATTTCTTTGCTATATTAACGAACTCTGCAACTTAAATATTCATAATTGTAAAATAATTACATATGCTGACGATACCACACTTACCTTTCACGGTGACACATGGGAAGAAGTCTTTAATACTGCACAAATCGGCTTCAATGCAGTTTGCAAATGGTTAGCTTTTAATACCCTAACACTGAACACGGAGAAAACAAAATATATAACTTTTTCTATTCGGAATTCAAACTTTAATAATAAAAAATATAATATAAAAGCTCATGCATGTCATCTAACATCTAATACACACTGTTCCTGTCCAAGTATAAGCAATGCACATGAAATCAGATATTTGGGCATAATAATAGATGAAAATTTAAATTTCAAAGAGCATATTAAAACTTTAACACAAAAACTGAGAAAATTAATCTATATATTCAAAAATCTGCGATACATCTCAAATTGGCATTTGCTAAAAAATATTTATATATCCTTATGTCAATCTCTTTTCACATACTGCATTTCCGTTTGGGGAGGTTCAAATAAAACACTCATGCTAGAGATCGAAAGAGCTCAAAGGATTATATTAAAAGTAGCCCTACATAAACCTAGAATGTTCCCCACCACAAAACTTTATGAAGAAGCAAATGTCTTAACGGTCAGAAAACTCTATATACTAAATATTATCTTAAAAAGACATTCCAATATGCTATACTTACCCAATGCCGAGCATGATAATAATAGAAGGAACTACAATGTATGTAAAATTGTGCCAGTAAAAAGCATGTTCGCACAAAAGTTTTATGACTTTAGAAGTGGTAAACTGTACAATATAATAAACAAAGAACACTCTATATACCAATTATCAAAAACCGCATGTAAAAAAATTATAACAGACTGGCTTTTGGGATTAGACTATGAGGAGACTGAGAGACTATTGCAAGGTACAAGATAACGATTGGCAAACAAAAACAATAATAATAACATCAAAAACTAAATCACTGGTGATAGAATACTAACATAAAAAAACAGCACATTTTCATGAATACACTCGTACACATATAACACTCACCCACACTAAACATCCTATATTTAGATTTAATTTCATATTACTTAATACATGTAAAATAGTTAAAAATCAATCATACTTGTCAACAAAAAAGCGTTAACTTCCAAGAGGGGGAGCCAGGAGACCCATAGCACAGGGTTACCTAGTTTGAGCTCCTGTCTCCCACATTATAAAATAAGAAACTTTTGTTGTTTCACTATAATTTGTTAACTAAACTACCTATTAATGTAATGTATGTGGGAGAAAATAAAAAAAGTTTTATTATTTATTATTTATATCTAGGATATAGGAGGTCTATGATAAGGATTTGAACAACAGACTGAAATTTTAATTACATCATATAGACACAGACGATCATTAATTGGTTCTGCTTGTTTGCCTGTGGCAAAATGGGTCACGTTTGTGCCGCAGGGATTAATTTTGCTGTATCATGCTTCAAATTCAAATTACTAAACCAGGGTCAAATTGTGTTTACATCCAATATCCGCATATTACAAGGCTTTCATTAAATATGTCAATCCAAATGCAAATACGTAGCGTATGCAGACAACAGCAATTTGGATGTATGGAATTTACAATTGTGTGATTTATTTTATTTCTTTTATTATTTATTTTTATCTGTTTATTACCATATCCGAACGCTATTTTGTAATTTGGAGTTTCTTGTTCTTTCACGCTGTCACAAATCCATAATCAATACACAAACAAAAAAATGGGACTTCTCTACATTTCACTCTGTTCGTTTGGATTGGGTTAAAAATATTAACAGGTTAACTGTTCACAGACCAAATATGGACTTCCATTCCAGTCGACAGACCGCATGTGGTCTGTTCGTACATACAATTTCTAAGCCATCTAGGGCTGTGGACGTAAGAAGAAAGCCTCATATTTAATGCGGACTTTGCAGGACATATGTATCATAAGGACTATAAAAAGTGCTGGGAAATATGGATTTTTTTTAATATCGGATATGAAAAAAAATCCTAAAATGGGCGATTTAAATTTTTCTCCACTTTTTTTCTTTATTATTTGGAATTGGTTAAATAATAGGAAGGTAAGTAACAAAAACACGGGAAATAATAAAAAAGATTTATTTTTTATTTTTGGACTTTTTGGAAAAATGCACAAAACTTTATTGCTTGCGATATTGCATGTCTGCGAAACTCTTTATGCCTTATTTGAGGCAGCCAGTGAAGACTCGCCTCTCAATCTATGTTTGTCGTAGCTACCTGTACACCTTTGTCTTAGTTAAGTCGTAGTTTACCATCTTTCTTATCCAGTTCTTGGAGGAAATTCTCTGCTAGCGATGGCGGGATACGTTGTGACGAACCTTCAGTTGAATTTCGCTATACTATAGCAACAGCGAAATCCGGTAACTGTGCGACACTTACACCTCCAAGTTTTCTCAAAATATCTATTTGTACTTATAAAAGCGCTTTGTGATTTTGAGGGTTCAATTTTTTGTGAAGATACTGCGCCTTTATTACGTCTAACCCAAAAAGCACATCTACAGCAATGTTTTTCTACCACCTAAGACTTTTACGAATTGGTGAATAATCACTGGCTAACTCATTTGAAAGATCGATGCTTTCTTTTGGTTGTTGTTGGTTGTTATATTCCAAAATCATACTCGTATTTGGCTTCAGGCGTTCAATTCTCCTAGTAGTCATAGCCTGTTCATCGGCGTGGCAAGTTGAGATCATAAGGACGTCTCTTTTGTACTTCGATTTTAGGACTGTTACATTATTACGCTGAGCAGCGATATACTCTCCCTTACTTAAAAAGTAAAGTTTCAGCCTATAAATGTCCCGCTACTGAGCACAGGCCTCCTCTCATTTCTGAGAGGGTTTTGGAGCTAGGAAGAATCCGCCACGCTGCTCCAATGCGGGTTGGCGGACTTCACATGTCTTCGAAATATTTTTAATTTCTCAGACATGCAGGTTTCCTCACGATGTTTTCCTTCACCGCCGAGCACGTGGTAAGTCAGCACTTAAAATTGCAATCAACAATTTTAGTGGTGCCGGCACCGGGAATCGAACCCAGGACACTCGCGTACTATGAAATTAAAAGCGAGCGCCTAGCCCCTGAGCTACCACGGCTCTAACCTAACATCAGCACCTAGTATTACTACTATCTATTGCTGGTTACATAATTAAGATTATAGCTTATATATATTATATATTAGCTTTTTATTTATTACTAATAACGACAGTTGTTTATGGTATTTCCGCAAAGTGCCACAAATATTGGGTTTGCGAGTATTCAGCTAATGGTACACTTGTAAACCAATTATCCACAATAACGATTCTAATTTGATCCAACATTTCTTTACACGGTTCAATGACAACGCTTCCAGGTTTATCCTGATTGGAAATTTTGGGATCCGGTCCTATCAAATGTCAGTATATCAATGCCACTTGATATTTTTTGTTACCACCGACGAACAGGTTAAAATCGAAAAATCCTCAAAGTATGCACGGACCACATATGTGGACTCTCCTTTCCATTTTTACCGTCCTGGAAGCGCTACGAGTCCTCAGATTAAATGTGATCTGTGTTAAAAAACCGAAGCCGGCACTTCTAAAATTGTTCTACGATTTTAAGTGCTAATTTACTACATGATCAACGGTGAAGGAAAACATCATGAGGAAACCTGCATGTCTGCGAAATAAAAAATTAGAGGGGGGCTGTGCTCAGCAGTGGGACATTTACAGGCTTTTACTATTCTGTATACTATAAGACAAGGTGACAAGCATTTCCTTACTTTGTAATAATTAACATCGTTAATGTTAAAAGCATTATTTGGCAAGATATTTCGGATATTTCGGAGAGACCTATGTTCAGATAACTTGTGATGGGCAGATAAGATGATGGTGATAAATTTGCCTGCCCCATAATAGGATTTCACCAGCATCGTGGGTGCGTTTTATAGACATAAATTTTCAAATGCACAACACCAACCAGGCCCGAAAACAAACAATTTGTGTTTTTGCACAAATGTTGACTCTGTCTGTGATTCGAATCCACGACCCGCGACATAAAAGTCAGATACTCTGATCACTGTACCACGTGGTCATCATTGTCCTTATAGTACATAAAACTCATTGTTTACCATTGGAAGCCCTTATATATCTTTATTAAGAGAATATGAAGCCACAACTGCAAATCTTAGCGATCAAGTTGGCAAACAAACATGATGTCTTGAGCCTAGAAGTATTTTTTGCCCATCCCCGGGTGTAATAACTTCCTCTGTCGCTACTTAAAATACTCTTAAAACGGATGAAAAAGAAGGAGTTAATGAACTGAAGCACCAAAAATATACGGCTAACGTCTCCACGTATGCTTAAAGAAACGCTCATAACATCGAGGCTTACAGAGATTTTTTGTAATAGGTATGTAATATATTTGTATAGAAGGATTTAACAATTTTCCGACCTTACCAAACGGATTGCGTATTATTGGATTTAGTATCTGCTTGGCAAATAAATATATACAAGACTTTTGTAATAACTCATATTTATTGAATAATATACAATATATTTAGTTTTGCGAAGGTTGTACAATGACACATGCCTATGGAGATCTACTTGACGAGCTAAGTAATCTTTTCCTAAAAGCAGTTCTCGACTACATCTATGGTGGCCTGGTTAGACTGCACTGGGGTGGTACCTACCTAGACGGATACCTGCACAGGAATCCTACCACCAGTGAATGTGTATTCACTCTTCTTACAGGAGTGAATAGAGAAGGAGGATGGCAGTTGAATGAGGTGTTGCGATGACGAACCATCGACTCGATCAGCGGAGCTATTGACTATCCAAAGTGAAGATCATTTATAAACGTGTTCAACGAATATCTGTCAAATAACTGTTTTCATACTTGCTATGATTAACTAAAAAGACATCATATGAAATTAATTAAAGTTTTTGTTGATTTGAAAACTTCGGGCTGGCTTGAACCCTACCAGAGTTAGCCATTGGGTCAACCGTTATCATGTCACATTACACATTCACATCCGTAAATGATTAATAGAAGTAGAAAAACGATATAATAAAGTTTTGATGAAAAAAATCACAATATCATATAAAAAATAAAGCTTAATTATTTGAAAGCACTTGATTCTTTAGTAAACATTTTATTTTAAAGATTGTTGCACTCATTGATGTTTTTGTATAACATATAAAAAAAAGTTAATAAGATATACATATACATAACAATTGTTTGGTTTTCTGATCTTGTTGGTTAATGTTTCCTACAATTTGTCCGTATAAATGGTTTATAATTGAGATAAATGTTTTCTTTCTTGCTATATTCACAATGAATCACTAACACTAATGAAGTTTTTTTTTTATTTGGTTACTGCAACATTTAGTGTTTTTAGATGGCGAACTTCATAATACCGAATTTTCATTACCTGTGCCCGCGATAATGTTACACACCAAACAAATGTGTAAACGCCATATAAATAATAATAATAATGATTTATTTTCACACCACAATATAGTACGACTTACATGAATAAGAAATATTACTCAACACGTCTCTTGAAATACTATGGGAGACTGGTGCCTAAACTAAGCTTTAGGCCTGTATTTCAGGACACCAGGTCATAGATAGGTTTTGTATGTAATTATTCGTCTGTTTATGAGTGCAGTAGAATTCGAAAAAAGTAATCAAAAAAGTAATTAATATGTTAGTATGATTAGTATTGGAATATGTATGCGTATGAATGTGTGCGTGTGTGTGTGTGTGTGTGTGTGGGGGGGGGGGGGGGGGGGGGTTGTATGGGTGTGTGTGAGTGTGTGTGTATGGGTGTGTGTGAGTGTGTTAGTGTGTGTATGTGTGTGTGTTTAATACAATACTTATTATGTCTACAGCTAAACTAGGATTGACAATAGATTTTCGGTTTCAACGTAGGTCAAATTTTGGAGCCAGTGAGTTACTTTCCATTATATACTGTCTTTGTAAGGTGATACATATCTCGATTTTTATTTACTTTATTATAAAGAAATCCACCCAGATAGCAAAACAAAACATCTAGAGAATACGGTCGAGAGCTGTATGTAATAGGGGATTACAGGGTTGTATCGCCGTTTGCCACGCGACAGTGATGGAGAGTAGGTCATAGATGTGTGTTGTCTTAGTAAAGTTTGTAGTATGAACAACTGACGCATCGTTAAAACTTTCGCTTCCTTGTATACGAGAACCGTAGGATGACGAAATGGTAGGAAATGTGACACTTTTCAAATAACTCTTTGAGTTCTTTCCAGTTCTATAAGAGATGATTTTGGAGCTCCACCCCAGGTGGTGATGCAGTAGGTCAGTAGTGAAAATGGTGACGTAATTTGTTTTGTCTACGTTTAGAGTAAGAATATTATCTCGTAGCCATTTCGAAACAGTGTCAAATCCTTTTTGAGCACACATGTAATCTTCACGCCATGATTCAGCGCAGAACAATAGGGCAGTATCATCAGCAAACGTTATGATCTTGCCTTTTGGAAGAGTGAGCATGCCCAGGTCGTTAACATATATGAGAAAGAGAGTCGGTCCAAGTACACTGCCTTGAGGCGCACCATACGAAACTGTGCGCTCATCGCTTATGAGATCGTCTACTTTAACGCACTGGGCACGCTCACTGAGGTAATTCTCAAAAAGTTTTAGCTGTACCCCTCTCACTCCCAATGCCTCCATCTTTCGTATAAGAATGGGAATAGAGACCGAAAGCTTTAGCAAGATCCAAAAAGATACCTATGACTTTCTGTCCACTATCCAAATTTGTCACAACATAGTTTGTAAGCTCATGAACCGCATCAGATGTGGATTTTCCAGATCGAAATCCATATTGCGAAGGAACTAGTAACTTATGCCTTTCCAGGAAGCTGATAAGCCTTATATTCATATATAAGAGGACATATGTAAGAGGAGGTACAGATTATAATCGCAACCTCTTTCACGTCTGCGGGTAGAAGTACCATAGATTTATTGTTGCTAGATAGCTGAGCGTTTATGGGTTTTGTTGAAACACTGATTAATTTTTCCGCGAGGGTTTTGCCAATTTAAGCGAAAAAGTTATTAACTAAGTTTATAAATTGTCTCGGAGTAGCTGATAATGTTAATAGATGTGACGTATTGTCTTTCTGTTTAGTCCTATTTGTTATATTATTTATTGCAGTCCATAGTTGCTTATTGTTATTGCCAGCATTACTAATTTAATTTTTTTCATATTCTATTTTGACTTTTTTTAGTAATTTATTACAGTAATTCCTATACCTCGTATATGTTATTGTTAGGATCTCATTTTTAAGTGTTTTTTTTTTACTTTTTATGTAAGTTGTCTCTATGTCGGATGCAACGAAGGAGGCCTGGTGTGATCCATGGCTTCATAATTTTTTTTCGATTAGGTACTTTTCAATTTTTGAATTATTCTCAATCACTAGTCTTAAAAGGTCAATCATAAGCTCTGCAGCTAAATGTGGGTCTTCAGTGCAATATACTGAACTGAAGTCAATTTGCTTAAAGTCTATATGTAATTGTTTGTAACTTATGCGAGATATTGTTCTTTTTTGTATAATTTTGGTTTTTTTTTTTGCAAGTAACAGTAAAACCGTATCATGATCAGTCAGGGCAGAGTGTGGTACAAGAGCCAAAGCTGGGAGATATGTCTTTAGAATAAAATGATCAAGGCATGCATTTTGTCGAGTAGGTAGTGTATGCGCAGGTAAAAGCCATGTGACGCTAATAGATTTATATAACTATTTTTGTTAGAGTCATGACATTGCGGATGAATATTAATATTTATATCACCGGCGATAATAATATTATTGTACTGCGCAATATTAATGAGAGTAGTGTGTAATGTATTTAAGAAATTGGTAATATCTTTATAACCAGGTGGCCGGTATATTTCAAGCAGAACGGTGTTTGCGTTAATTTTTACTAAGAGACAGTTCGCTTCTGTCATTGAGGGTTCTTCAACAAAGACTTTAAGACTTTTATGGACATAGATTACTACACCTTCATTTTGTGATAGGTTTTTATTAGTTATGAATGAGTTATACCCTAGAAGGGTTGGGATGTTACTGGTGTTCGCAAGCCAGCATTCTGTTAGTATTATTATGTCCCAGTCAATCTTTGTTCTAGCGAGCAAAATGTATAACCCTGCTATATTTTTTGAGATACTTCTTATGTTCGTATGTGATCACAGGTTGATGAGTCTGACACAGACACAGAATTTAAGTTGTATATATTATTCTGTATATTATCGAATTGTTGTTTTAATAATCTCGAGTTTTACTTTTATGTTTGTAATATTTTGTAGTTGTCGGGTAAGAATATCGCGCATTATTATTCGCATTATAGGTTTATTGGCATCACTAATGTCAAGACTATGGGTGCATTTATATGGTTTTTTGGTGGTAAACTGAGTTATATATCCTTGTTATATGTGTATGAATGTAACAGGTGAATAAAATTGAATGTATATGGTGTGTATGATTTATTGTTAGTATTATAGGTAAAATTAAGTAACTATTGTACGAGTATGTTGTTAAATCTGTGATAGTAAATAAGTTCTTAATATTAGTTAGTAGTATTATTTTTATGAAATATAAAAGTACAAAGTAGTTAAATGTAATATGCTTTAAAGATACAATTTGGTACAAAATATGGTAGGCTAGTCATTTTGCCGTTCCAACGTTTGATGCGTCAAATCGCGCAAGACTTCAAGATCGATCTGCATTTCCAAAGCTTCACCGTGACGCCCTCCAAGAGGCCAGCGAGACTTACCTCTTCGGACAGTTCGAGGACACGAATCTGTGCGCGATTCACGAGCGAGCCTAATAAAGTCGTATCCCTGTTCGCTAACGTCGGACTACGATGGATTAACTTCATTCATCGTCAAACGGAGCGTCAGTGATTGTTAGCTAGTACTTCGATGATGATGATGTATAATCCTGGATGTAAATCTCTGCCAAGAAGGAAATCGAAGAATTGTCGCAATCGTAATCACTGCTCGCGCTTCTCCAGTCATAGATCTGTTGTAGCAGAGGCCTACCATTTTTCTAGGTTGTTATTCTACCACCTTTTGAAAGTCGTATTATTTTCCTGGCCAATGATACCCACGGAATGAGACGGAGTGGCAAATTTTCTCACGTAAGTCACCTTACGATTCGCGCGCGATTCGGAGGTAGGATTCCCGTGCAGGATTCCGTCTAGGAAGGTACCACCGCAAGGCGAGTTATTCTGCCGTGATCCAGTAGTGTGGAAAAATTATTGTTTCTATCTGAATGACACTGAAAGCTAGAATGCCATATCAGACTTATGAACTGATGTCTCAGTGTTACGGGCGCAGTGTGGTACCACTCAGAAATGTTCTGAGTGACACAGCCTTTTTTATGGGCAGACGTTGCACTTACCATCACATGAACGTTTTGATCGTCTCGTCATTTTCTCACATATAAAAAGACCACAAGAGGAGTTGTGAGTAAGTTCTTGTGTTGAGTCTTGGTGTAAGTTGTTGAGTTGAGTTCTTGTGCACAGAATAACTGTGTTATCCGCGGGTCATGTTTGTGGATCCCAGCAGGACCCAACTTTGTGCAGAAGCACCAACTGTTGTGTTTTTCGTCTGGTTGTGGTGTGGTGAAATTTGTGTCTCATTTAGTCCGTAAAAAGTAATCTATTCGTCTTCGTCCCGTACCCGATATAACAATTTGCGGAATTGACTGGAGCATTGTTACAGACAGAAACAACAATCACAATACATTTAAAACTGTAATAAGGTACATTGTTAGTTGTACAAAAATCGCATCACCTGATATTCAGACCCGGGACCAACTCATGAATTGGATTTTGGCTAACGATGACGTAAAAGATACGAAATTAAATATTTTAAGAACTTTTTACTCGGTATCTAGGTGATTAACCATTAAGGAAAAAAATATAATTGCTTTGGTTACGAAACCCTGCTCTGTAACAGATAAAAAATATTCTGATCGTTAGTAAGAAATTTAGAAAATTAATGACTCAACAATAATCCAAACCAGATACAGTCATTTTTAAAATCGAATTTATAGTTATGATCAATTATAATTCCAACAATGTCCTCAAGGACGGTTTTCGACCACTATGTCAACTGTTAAGATATTTACATGTAACCGTAATGGCACAGTGTACGTTGTAACTCAGAAGAACCAACTCGTCCTCACGCTAGATATATTGCTCATATAAATTCGGAGAGTTTTTATATACATGGAGAAATGCCTAACCCATACCCGCCTCCATGGGGCAAGGACAAATTATATCGAACTTGCATTGATAAAAAACCTATCGTATTCCGTCTTCGCCGCATGTTAGCAAGGCCACGATAACGATCAGGCACACATTCTCGATCCCACCGGCGGCGGCCGCCTTCCCTTGGCGACCTCTTCTTAGAATACTCCGCACTTACCCTCTTAATAAGGCGGTCCGGAACACAGGAAGCTCCTTAAAAACACCGCCCCCCATTATTTGCGCTATGGACCATCCGAGTCCAAAGCCAAGGGGGCCAAGAAATTGGGAAAAGGGGAAATGCATTCGAAAGCATCAGCCTGCCCTGCCCCAGCAGCGAATCTGATCTGTGGCCCGCCGACTCAACCTCGGCTGCAGAGGGCAGGGTGAGCTGTCCTGGGAAATCGCCACTGCTTCCCCTAGCAATCTACCTGTTTGCATCCGAATTGGGCTCAACCAGCCCACTCAGCGCGATCTCCCCGGGACAAAGCGATGCCACAAGCCGACCGTGTGGTTCAAAGTTCAGTGGTGATGGTATCCAGTTTGCCTCAGAATTTTAGGCCAACGAATACTGTTGAATGCTATCAACAGCACAGGAGATCTTGCAGTGCCCCAAATGTACGCGCAGACACCGAGGCACTCACTCGACCTTACCTACTTTTGTCCACCACCACCACCATTTCAGCCTACCATTAGTCCACCGCTGAACATAGGCCTCCCCCATAGAGTGCAACAAAAGTTTGTAGCTCTCATTTTGGGGGGATTTTGCCATAGTTGCCACGCATGGCAGGCGGGTTGGCAACCGCAGTTTATTTATTATGATGTTCCAGGAAAATGCTGCTGCCCATCTTCTGCTTTTAATTTTCCCTCTGTCGACTTTTACGACACCCACGGGACGAGATGGGGTGGTAGATTCTCTTAAGCCGTTACCACACTTTTGTCCGATATAACGCTATTGCTATTGTTTCCTCCTATATTATTAGATAGTAAGTAGACAACACAACCAGAACTGAAAAACAACAATTTGTATGTTTTCACAAATGTTGGCTCTGGTTGCGATTCGAACCCAGGGCCGGCGGCTTAGTAATAGTCATTATTCTTAATTCGAATTATTTAAATTTTATTCGTGTTCGTGGAAAAAAAAATTTGTTAAGAGGCAACAATCCAGAATAACCGAGTACTTTTTGATGTTTTTTCGTACGTTATTTTTGTAAGCCGACATTCTTTTAGGAATGCCTCAAAAATATTCGAGATTTTTACCGAATTTTCGACTTATAAATTCTATTAAAATCAACGTAACATTTCTGCTGGAAGGTCACCCTTAACTAAATACTACGATATTGCTGACTAATAATTGTAAAGAGCCGAATCAGTGAATTTCAATTCAGATTGAAATTTACTTGATTAAATTAGGGCATCGATCCATAAAATTAGTTCTACTCCAGTATTTCAGTAAATACCAGTATTAATATTTAATGTTTTAATTTTATGGAACAAAGTGATGAGACGAGAAAATCATTCATGACGAGATCAGCGAATCATTCATCTGAAGGTAATTTAACGTCTGCCCATAACAAAGCTGTGTCACCCAGAACATTTTTGTAGGTATACCTACACTTTTTACCAGGAAACATCAGTTTTAAAATCAAATATTTTTTATTGCATAAAGTGATGAAACGAGCAAAACATTCAGCTGATGGTAAATGCTACGTCTGCCCGTAACAAAGCTGTGTCACCCAGACCATTTTTTTGCTGTATCTACACTTGTTACCAGGAAACATCAGTTTTTAAATCTTATATTTTTTTATTGCATAAAGAGATGAAACGAGAAAAACATTCACCTGATGGTAAGTGCAACGTCTGCCCATAACAAAGCTGTGTCAACCAGATATTTCCGTGTGACACCAAACTGTACCCATCACCCTGAAATATAGGTCTATATATCCTAAGTCTCATATGCCGCCATATACAGTGTAAATAGCATTTCTAGTATCCTTTAAAGAAAAATTGCAGATATAATACTTTAGTTACTACATACTTTAATCTTTCTGAAGGAAAATCTTTTATAAGTACTTACCACTCTTTCTAATTAATAATAGAAGAATTATTACCATGATTATGGAACATATATTTAATTTGTAGAAGTTAATCTAACAAAGAGTATACATAAAAGCTACCAAGTTTTTGAGTTGGCAAAAGCCAATAGTGATTTTTTAGGTAAATGCTTTCCTTATTTTTTTAGAAACAAATACAGTACACTGCGTCAAAAAGTTCCTCGTTAACGGTGTTGATTATGAGAATCACCACCCTAAGTGGGCGATTTGGAGTGGTGTCCGTTGCCGTTTTAGAAACAAGGCAACAACTTCCAAATGCTGTCGGAAGCTATTAACTACGCAGGATATATTATAATGCCACAAGTGTACACACAATCACAGACGCTCACCTATCCTTACCTATCTGCGCCCAGGGGTACATCGGGCGCAGGTAGGTAAGGATGCGATAAGATCGGAGCTAGGTTAAAATGCAATGTCAGAGACACGTGGGCAATCACAACACAACCAGACCGAAAAACCAACAAGTTGTGTTTTATGTTTTTGCACAAATCTTGGCTGCAGCTGAGATTGGAACCGAAGAGTACGACTTAGCGGAGAGCCTTTACATAAAGGTTATAGCTCCCCGAAACACCAACCAGAGTTCCGGCGTAATTAATCAGCAGCCGGATATTCTCGATGTAGCCATTATTAAGGACGTGAAACTTAGCAATAGACTCTATAGTTACGCTTCACGAACTTGAGTCGGACCACCGTCGGTTATTTTTAAGCTGGGCCGGCCAAATGGTGAGGTCACTCAGACCAAAACCATTGTGGACTGGCGTACCCTCGGGGTCAAACTCGAGGCTACAATCTCTCAGCACTTGGATGGAATCCCAGATACTATCGACATCGCCAGAGGTAGCCTGCCGAGCGATAAAATCATTTTCAAGTCATCTCAAAACAGTCGTCGGAGAATCCTACCGGACGGTTACGGTGTCGAGCGATCGACGCTTGTAATCTACCGGCGGACCTTCGACGCCTGATTAGAGAAAAGAACCGTGCGGTCAAAGCGCACGATAGATATAGAACAGACGCGAATAGACTCAGACTGCGCCTCCTACAAAGGGAAGTTAAAGAGCGCCTATCTGAGTACACTAAGGACAGCTGGGACACTATGCTTGGAGAAATCGAGCCATCGCACACTGCCTACTGGCAGTTGGCACGATTTCTCAAAGCAGAGCCGGCAGTTTAGAGAGCCAATGCACTCCGTCTCTCGCGACTGCGGATCCCGACCACCTGCAGCAGGTGGCTGCGGAACTCGAACACAGGGCTGCCATACAACCAGTGGGCGAACCACTGCCTCCAGTGACTCTCGACGAAGTCACTAAGATTGTTAAAAATCTTAAAAACCGATCCGCGCCCGGCCTCGATGGCATAAACAACAGGGTGATCAAATGTCTAACTACGCCGCTATTGTGTCTGTTGGTTAGTTTTAACGCGCTCCTCTCCAGCTGCTCTTTCCCGTACGACTGGAAGGAAGCGGAAGTTATATATTCCGAAGCCTCACAAGCCGAAGAACATCCCAGGCAATTATCGCCCAATAAGTCTCCTCAACTCGATGGCCAAGATTTATGAGCGAATAATTCTTAGTCGATTAAAAGACTACGTCCTTAATAATAACATTCTTCCAGACGAGCAGTTCGGCTTTCGCCCCGAACACTCGTGCACTCATCAAGTGCACCGCCTAACGGAGCACATTTAGAAAACTTCCACGACCGCCCTAAGACAGTAGGCACAGCGGCCTTATTTTTCGATGTCGCAAAGGCATTTGACAAAGTCTGAGACGACGGCTTGTATTACAAGCTGTATCACACGAAAGTGCCGGACAGACTCGTGAACATCATACGAGCCTCTTGTCCAATCGCCTATTACGCTTCCGGGTAGAGGGAACGCGCTCCTCAAGTCGCCCTCTCCGTGCGGGTGTCCCTCAGGGCTCCTGCTTCTTCCACTCCTTTTCTCGCTATACACTAGCGATATACCTAAAGACCCTAAAGTCAATCTTGCGCTTTTCGCAGATGACACGGCCCTGTATTATTCCGATAAGCACAAGGGCCGCATAACGATCCAGCTCCAAGCCGCAGCCGATCGCCTAGGCGAATGGTTCCGGAAATGGAGAATAGAGGTAAACCCCGAGAAAAGTGTAGCGATATACTTCTCGAGGGGCACGCCTAAGCCCGCTAGACATTGCCACACAATCGGCAATAATCAGTTAGGCTCGATCACCCGTTCAGACGCCCTATTCCCTGGGAAAAGAGCGTCAAATACCTCGGGGTCACGTTAGACGCAGCGATGTCGTTCGCTGAACACATAAAAAACGTGCGTAACAGGGCGGCTTTTATCGCAAGCCGCCTATATCCGTTAACTTGCTCTCAAGCAAAATGTGCCTTAGGCACAAACTTCGCCTCTACAAGACATGCATTGGACCCATAATGGCCTATTGCATGGCAACAGTATAAAGAAACTGCAAACCGTGCAAAATAGATTCTTGCGAGGTGCCACCGGAGCCGGCTGGTACCAACGCAACGTAGACCTTCACAGCGACTGTAAAATGCCCTTACTCTCTGAACACTTCAGAGAAGTATCACGGCGGTTTTTCAAAAAAGCCGCGGTTCATCCAAATCCGCTGGTGGTTAAAGCAGCGAATTATCGATCCGACAGAAACGCGACCGAACGCAAACGTCGCCCGCGAAATGTGCTAGATGACACGGACGTCTCAGCACTCCCTGACCACGATACGGTCAGTCACGATCGGAGCAACTCTGTACACACAGTCGTTAGCTTTAACATAACACGAACAACGACGCGCGACCGCCGTAGAGAGCGGCGCGCAGCTATCGTAAATAACACCGCGTACACCAGATACACCCGTGTTCCAGGGCGGTTCTCACCGCCCAGCGTTACCGACACACAAGTCGACAGTCCGAACGTAGGCCCGCAGCCTCCCTTGGACGGTCATTAGATGACTTAAGATAATAATTTTATGGAGATATTCACAGTAGCGCAAGCACGCTAGCGAACGCAACGGTCCGAATTTAGATGTTTAGTAGGAGTTTATATTTATGTATTTATGTTTGGGTCAAACCAAACCTGGCACGCGGGCCCCGGGCCCGCGAGCACAGCATCCGATGAAGCTGTAAAAGCCAAAGGCTAACAGCGATTACTTCACCGAAAACAAGCAAGAACCCAAGACCCGCAGCGTAGAAGTCAGGCACTCTGATCACTCAACGCGGTAGAATAAATTATTAACAATAATTATTTTATAATATTTATATTCCGATAATGTATTATTAGACAAAACACCTCAAACACAATACATATTTTATTAAAAAAATACCGACCCTACGTGCGCTAAAGGTAAAGTCGAAAGAAAGAAAACCGACAAATTATATTAAACAAGCTTTTCTAGTACGTTCACCTTTCTTTTACAACACAATGGAATATTGATACAAATTCCAGTTTTCTTTAAAAAAAGATACATGAAAGATATTTTTTTAATTAAGTAACTTTCGTTAAACTTAAATGTTTGTAACTTTAGTATTTACATTTTAATGAGTTTGTTGCTTTATTAAACGGACCGAAGTAAAATGAATATAGAGTTAGGGTAAAGAAAATAGAATGATAAAGAAAATGATGTTCAATTTTGCTGTAGTATTTGTACGAAAATAAACCGGCAGCTATTTTTAAATCGTTCATTTTTCGTATTAGTCGTTCATTTTTAAATCGTTTTAGTAATTAAACGTTATACACGACCGCGTAGCCTAGTCGTTCTAGTGGCCTGACCACCGCGAGTTCTGGGTTCGAACACGTGCCGGACCCATTATTTGAGCCCAAAAACTAATTGACGTTTTCGGGTCAAGTTGTGTATTGATTGTCACCGTGTCTCTGACACTACAATCTATCCTTATTCCGTTGTTATTGAACGAGGTTCTCTAGTTTCTGCGCACGCTTGTGGCACTATAATATCCTGTGCAGTTGATTTCTACGCAGGAATCCGTCTAGTTAGATACCACCGAAGCGGCAAGTTATTCTGCTAAAAAGTAGTGTGCAAACATTACCTTGTTTCTGTCTGGAGGCACTGAGAGCTGAAAATAGAAGGATAACACTGCTGCGTTTCGAACCGGAGACCAAATTTCTGCCAATGAGCCGTTCTATTTTGAAGGTTTGTATCGAATGTGAACTGAATATTAAAAATCACTTCATAACTCTTAAACCTTTAATGTTAATAAAAAAATAAACAAGAAAAAGGTTCCCCTTTTATTCGATTGCGTGAAAAATAAAAATGTTATAATCAAAATTTGTAAATAACAGACAACTTTTAAAATTTTCCAACGTCGCACCTTTCTCAGAGTGAGACTACTATTGTGTACTTTGAAACATCTGAGGCGCTTTTAAAATTTCCAACGAAATAAATTCATTTAAACGTTCAACGTTTAAACGTTCAAGTTTTCAACGTTATATTTTTACTGCTCCAACATTATTTTATACATTTAACTAAATAAAATTCTTATTTGAATCTTCATTCGGGTTGACTTTTACATATTTTTTTTTATTGCATAAAGTGATGAAACGAACGAAAAGTTCACCTGATGGTAAGTGTAACGTCCGCCCATAACAAATGCTGTGTCACCTAGAAAATTTCTGTGTGAGACCACACTGTGGCCATTACCCTAAGACATAAGTTCTTAATTCTCATGTGCCCAGTGATTACGCTAGCTCACAGTGCCCTTCAAACCGAAACACAGTAATGTTTGCACACTTCACGACAGAATAACTGGCCCTGGGGTGGTACCTACCTAGACGGATTCCTGCGTAGGAATGTACCAATACCACCAGTGAACATTTCAAATCGATTAATCTTGACATACCAAGTATAATATTATTGACACTCATCTATTTTATGTTCACGAATGAGTTGATTATCACTATAATTATTCTCACTGTTAATAAGATCATTACAAATGATTCCCTGCATTTAGCATAATTTTGTATACTTAGCATCTTATGTATGGTAATTTTTTGATAATCATATATTTTTAATGCATAATAAATTTACATTGCATAAACCACTCACTGTTGGTATAACTATGAATTGTTCCAATTGTATTATTGACGATACAAGTTCGTACACCTAGACGGATTCTTGCATAGGAATCCTACCACCAGTAAAATATAATATAAATATATACTTGATGAATAAATTCATCGTCCATAAAATCCGTACTTACATTATAAATGTGAAAGTAACTCCCTCTGTCCCTCTGTCTGTTATCTTTTCAAGGTTGGACGCCACAGTTATAGCTTGGGACCTGTAGACGGACATAGGATTATAGTCCGAAAAATCAAAGAGTTCCCACAGTATTTTTCAAAAACATAAATCCGCGCGAACGAGTCGCAGGCTCCAGCTAGCATTTCTTGTAAGAAAACTGACGAAACGACGTCGCCTAATGGTAAGTGTTAGCTGCAATGCTACTCAGAAGTTGCATCGGACAGTAATATGTTGTTTTATAGGAGAAAATGACGAGACGAGTGACGTTCACCTGATCGTAAGTGCAACGTCTGCCCATAATAAATGCAGGAATCCGCCTTGGTAGGTATCACCGCAGTGCCAGTTATTTAATCGTCAAGCAGTGATGTGTGAAGGGCACTAACACTAACTTAATTATAGTGCCGACTTAAGAACCGATGTCTCATGGCGACGACCGCAGTGTGGTCTTAAATAGAATGTTTCGATGGAATGGACGAATCGCACTGTTATGGGCTTCGTTATGGACACTGTTACCTGGCACATCGTTTAAGTTGAAGGCGGTTGTTTGATTAAATATTATTATCTTTACATACATAAAATAATCTTCAACGTATTACAGCTACTAAGCCTCTTAATTTTCTATCATTACATGAATTTTCGCCGCGTGGTGGCCGCTGAAGAGAATCTACCACCCCATCTCCTCCCGTGGATGTCGTACAAGTCGTCAAAGCAAATATGAAAACCAGGAGATGGGTAGCAGCATCTTCCTGGAACATCTGAATAAACCAACCAACTGCGGTTGTCAACTCGCCTGCCAAGCGTGACAACTATTGTAAAAGCCGCCCAAAATAAGAGTTATAAATTTTTGTGGCAAACTGTAATATGACAAAATAGTCTGAAATGATGATGACATAAAATCACCGTTTAAAATCCAAGAGTTTAAGTCTACTAGGTAGGTACCACCCCCAGGTCAGTTATTCTGCCGTGAAGCAGCAGTGTGCAAACAAATTAGTGTGTTTCGGTTTAAAGGGCACTGAGAGCTAGTGGGCACTGGGCATATGAGACTTAAGAAGTGATGTTTCGGGGTGTTGGGCGCAGTGTGGTGTCACACAGAAATGTTCTGGGTGACGCAGCATTTGTTATGGGTAAACGTTGGACTTACCATCAGGTGAACGTTTTGCTCGTCTCGACACTTTTTCCAATAAAAAAAAACATTTCAGAGATTAATAAAATGTAGTAATTAATTGTAGTCATATTGTACGTTGAATGCCAAAGTAATACAATGGCGTGCTATGCGAGTATAACGTGTAAGCCCCCAAGATTGTGCAACGTTCTTTGAATGTTCATTCAACGAAGCCTCTTGGGAATTCTGGCTCTTCTACCACAATGAGCGACCAACGAAAAAGAAAATTTGCCAATTTTACGTCGCTGTGTATCGCATAATGAAAGCTATGAAGCTTTTTTTCGGGTAATAGAAAACACAAACAAAAGTTTGGAAATATAATCAAAATGTTTGACTTTAACGTTTCTCCCTGTATATGATAAACATTCGCAAATCAGACAACGTAAATTGATATGGACATTGTATTGTATTATGAGAAAGTATGGTAAATTTTACAATTCTCCATTGCGGTTTGGCGAACTACACATTTAAATAAAACCAATTTTTGCTCATTTTATCCAAACATACCACTGCAAGACTTCAAGACACAGTTAGCACTTACTGACCTAAAATAATAATTAAAAGCTGAAAGTTCTCCGGGTTAACTATGACATCAGGACATCTGTCACCTTAGTCCTCCCGTGATCATGGGTGCTGTAAAGCGCTCGAAACGTCGGGTTATAAATAATACAAAATTAAACGCGATAAAATCCGTAAAAATTAGTTTTACTTAAATGTCTCAAGGAGTTTTCTCTACATTGCCTATCCCGTAGTCATCTGCAGATAATATACCATAAACTGGAAAGATAAACGCCGTCACCATTACAACCTAAGGCAAACATTTAAAAAAAATGTGGAATTAAATTGGCCTCCTCCTCCTAATACCCTCATAATGCTATAACCAAATACCCAAAACCTCTGCAGCACTAGAACTTAGGAGTAACTAGCTGATGGCCGCGACTTCATCCGCGTGGATATTGGTTTTATTTTTAATATATCACGTGGGAACTATTTGATTTTTTGGGAGAAAAAGTACCGTTATTATGTCCCTCTCCAGGATATAAGCTACCTCTGTTACAAATTTCGTCAAGATCGGTTCAGCGGTTGGGCCGTGGAAAGGTAACAAACATATAGAGGGATAGAAAGAGTTACTTACCCATTTATAATATTAGTATTAATTTTATAATACCTCGTGGCAAATCACAGCTTTTGATTTCGACTACGGTGTGTTTTGAAAGGTGGTTTTGTTTCGACGCACACAGTAGTGGAACGCCAAATCATCTTCTTGGAAACAAATTACTAGAATTTGTATCACTGTGACAGCGGTTGACTAGTAGGGAATGCCACTTTGCGTTAAGTCCGCCTATTGTAGCCCTTAGCTAAAGGTTTCAACAATGAGGAATATATAAATAAATAAATTTGTCAAGTATACATTAATTTATTTATTCATTGTATTTCAGTTACCAAAGTCCCTTCCCAAAAGTCGTACTGATGTTATCCGATTGTAACGTTGTGACGTTAGTAAAGACGCCGTGTCTGAGAATTATTTTAGGGCATTAATCTCAGAAAGATTATAGTAACTCTTAAAAATCGTCTCTATGAAAAAGGCTTAAGGCTTATTTCAAAACAGCACATATTCCTTAGGGCTCAGGCGCATTTGAGTGTGAGTAATTTAAGCATACGGAGCCAGGAAGTTTGTGTACACATCTCGGTTGATCGATCTAGCGCAGTCGCCTGGATTCTTTTATCATGGCGGCGCATGGTGTAGTCTGTATATATAAAAATGGATGTTGATATATCCGTTTGAGATTAATAGACTTCGACACTGTTTGAACGATCACCACGAAAGTGGTTTTTTCTTTGAGAAGGTTTTTATGCTATCCACTTTGTTCTTACTCGCCACTAAACGACGCTGCAGCATATTAACTTCTATAAAGTATATACAGACCTTTAAAATCTTTGGTTTTTTTAAGAATCATTGCTAGTGACTATATAGAAATCACTCCCTTTCTAAATTCATAAAGAAAATATCGGACACCGCTGTTGAACCCTTATAGTTACTGAAAACTTTTACTCATTTATTTTATTGTTAATAGAGTATTATTTTTATATTTGTTATCGTAGTTGTTATTTTGTATTTGGTTTATGCCGTGGTTGCTTGTAATAGTAACAATTGTCTAATCACTAGAACATGTAAAATATGTTCTATCAGGCCACGTTCCCATTGGGGTAGGCAGAGACCACATCTTTGCACTTGCGATCCTGACATTTTTTACTTCTTCTACTTTCATTAACGTTTTCGTACAATTTCGTCGGTTTCGGGTACTTTAGACGTTCCTCAAAACGTTTTTGACCTGATCTTGATACCTACCTCGTCCCTTACCGGCTTACCCATTCACACTCGCCTTATAAATCAGTTTGTCAAACTTTTTATCCATTTCCTACGTGTCTTTCTTTATCTTTTTCACTGCATCTTCTAGCATACCGTAACGTTCCCCTATCACACTGGTCCTCACTTTGTCCATCAAAGTCACTCCAGCTATACTTCTCATACTTTTCATTTTCGCAGCATTAATCTTACTTCTATAGTTCTTTTGCCAGACTCAACATTTACTACCATACGGAAGTGAGTACGAAAGTTTAGGTGCTGATTTACCACGTGCTTAGCGGCGAAGGAAAACATCGTGAGGAAACCTGCATGTCCGATGAATAGAAATATTTTGGAGGACGTGTGAAGTCCGCCAACCCGCATTGGAGCAGCGTGGCGGATTCTTCCTAGCTCCAAAAACCCTCTCGGAAATGAGAGGAGGCCTGTGCTCAGCAGTGGAACATTTATAGGCTCAAACTTTACTTTTTTTTATCTGAAGGACCGAAAGGTCAGAGTAAGATATACTAACAAAGAGCACACCAAAGAAATGAAGAAGGGATGCGTACAAGCGTCAATCGGGGGTCCAACATTTTGAAATATATTACTGGACCCTCTGCTGGACGATTTGAAGAGAAGTGGAATCTATTGCCAGGCTTTTGCAGACGACGTTGTTATGGTGTTCTCTGGAGAAGCAATGACGGAATTAGAACTACAGGCTAACCAGACACTCACCCGTGTGGAGGCGTGGAGAAACAAAAACAAACTGAAATTTGCGCCACACAAAACCAATGCCATGATGGTAACAAAAAAAATATTTTAGATACTCCACGCATTCACATGGGTGGTGCAGAAATACAAATGGTGGAACTGTTGGGGTTAATAATAGACAAGACATTAACTTTTCAGCAACATGTTACCTATGTTTGCAAAAAAGCTACCAACATATTTAAACAGTTGTGTCGAGTAGCAAGTCTCCTGGGGGCCTAACTCGGAGATAATTAGAACGATGTACGTCGCAGTGATGGAGCCGATAATGTTGTATGCCTCAAGAAATTAGGGAAAAGTGGCGGAAAAAATATCATTAAAAAAAACTCAATGCGGTTCAAAGAGGTTTTGTTCAAAAAATCTGCAAATCATACCGCGCCGTCTCACTCAACGCTGCTCTGATCCTTTCTGGGCCTCTCCCGATAGATCTACGCATCAGAGAGACCGCCAGGCTATATGAAGCCAAACGAAAACGGAAGCCACAAGTTATCCTGGGTGACAGAATAGTCGAGGAGAGAGCTTGTCCCTTAACGGCCCTACATTCAGCAAAAGAGCCTAATATTGACTGTAGAATATGGAGCCCCTCACACTGGATAAACATCGTGATGATGATGATGATGATGATGATGATGATGATGATAAACATCGTATAGACCGATGGTAGCAAAATGGACGGAAAGGTGGGGGCTGCACTAACTCTTTGGCAAAACGGCAATGAAGTCTCATACAAAAAGGACTAGCTCTAGTCCTTCTGCACCGTCTTCCAAGCAGAAATGTATGCTCTATATCTACAATATCGCTCTGAAAGCAAATGCAAAACGTTTAACATCTTTAGCGACTCACGGTCATCACCAGAACTCCTTACGAACCAGAACTCTTTCCACCTCCTTGTGGCAAGCATAAAGCGTAACATCCACCAACTAGAAGAGCAAGGACAAATAATTGGGTTGTTCTAGATAAGAGCTCATGTCGGCATAGCGGGAAACGAGAGAGCGGATCAGCTGGCGAAACAAGCGGCACAGAAAAAAACAACACCAGTATGAACTCTAAATTTATGTTTTTACACTCGTAGGCTCTGGCTGGATAAATGACAATCAAATTCTGATAACTCCACTTAAAAAATATTTACTTAGCTAATATTTGAAAGTTACTTTGTTTGAACTTTTTATACTATTAAAAAATAAAATAGATCCGTAGAATAAATTTTAAGCTTCTAGTAATCTTAAATCAATTTCATAAATTGAGTCAATAAAATTACAGCAAAAATATAACGGTGAATTTTGAAGGCTAAGTCTAGTTGAACTAATTTTATTTACTTTTCAAATATTAACGAGAGTTTTAAATAAAAGCTCAATTAAATTTATAGTAATATTTTGCTAGTCAAACATTATCTAGTTAAATCAATCATCATCTGTATTGCTGACAATTTGGAATTCAGTTATTATATTTTAAGGTTATAAACACTCCATGAAATTAGTTTTTACAATGATTATATTGTATACTAAAATAAATACGAGTATTATTTTAATTATGTTAAATCAGAAATGTACGATGGTAAAAAATTATATAGAAAAAAAAATGTTCAAAACAAATTTACGAGTACAAAAGATTCTGTAGGTATATTTCTCCAAACTAATTTTTTTAGCAAAATTGTTGACACACGGAAAAAATCTCTTATATCCTATTTATTTACGGCCATAGGTTGCATGTACGCAATCATCTGGACCCAATAAAATTACCTGTAGGTAATACAAATACTAGTTCCATGTGAGACTCTAACCCACGACGCGCAAAACAGAAGTAATTCGTCTGGCAGCTGCCTACTGACCTGTAAACTGCAAAGGATGTTTTTTTTAAAGTTCTGGAAATTATCTGAAATAAGTTATGTGGGAATATGTTAATCGTTATATGTAAGTACGAAATGACTGTAGGCATATTTCTTTAATAGTTTTTCCATATTTTCCATATATAAAGTGACATGCAAACAGATATAGGGCGGAAGATACTATTGCATAAATTAATTAAATTTAATGAAGTATGGCATTCTTTTAAAAATTGGACAAGAAAGAGTTCAAAAAAAAAATATAAAGATACTTTAATCCGGCTGATGAAGAAAGATTAAATTACATGGAACTGAGCAGTTAAAGGGGATTTATTCCGCTTCACAAATTTACTATAAATAATTTTATTCCTAGATGAACTAATGTAATCATCAAGAAAAGGTCAACTCTTAAAGATGTCCATTGATTTGGCTCTGCGCAATTATTAAAGA